>NW_021025808.1:1595990-1703713 GCF_004153795.1 Camellia sinensis | reverse complement strand
AAACCCAAAAAAAAAAAAAAAAAAAAAAACATGCTAAACATAGCCTTACTATCATGATGAAAAATTTAATATCGATATAATTACATGATATTACTTTTATATTCAATACTAACTCCAGATGTTGAGTCTTTCTTCAAATTAGATGACCAACTTGTTAATAAATATGAGTTAATTATTTATAAATGTTATGGCCATTCAGGTTATATCTAAGATTTTTTGAATGAATAAATTCTATTTAGTAAAATTGAGAATATTATCAGTTTTTTTTTTTTAATTTTTAAAATTAAGAATATTATCAATTTTGCATAGTAATGTTCTAAATAATTGTTTCACTAACTGATGAGAAAAAACAGAGTATGAGATTAAATGTTTTTGCCCTTCTACTTATTGGTTTGATTCAACTATCTAATAAAACTGAAAACATTATTAGTTTTTTTTTTTCAGTTTTAAAACTGAAAATATTATAAGTTTTTTTATTTTTAATTTTTTTTTTTCAGTTTTGCACATCAATGTTTCATCATCATACTCCTTTATAGACACAAAATTTTTAGTTTTGCACAAAAAATAATTTAGTTTTTTCAATTTTTAAAAAAAAAAGTTTTTTTTTTTGCAAATAATTTTTTTTAGTTTTTTCAATTTGAAAGTTGATATTTTAAAA
The DNA here is from genome assembly GCF_004153795.1 of Camellia sinensis. Classification (NCBI taxonomy): domain Eukaryota; kingdom Viridiplantae; phylum Streptophyta; class Magnoliopsida; order Ericales; family Theaceae; genus Camellia; species Camellia sinensis. The sequence goes on along the minus strand of NW_021025808.1, from coordinate 1,703,055 downwards.
TTTTAAAAATCAAAATAAATATCAAATCATCATGTTCCTTTATAGATAATAATAAATAATGAATAATCATTATTTGAAAAGCAATTCCGATTATTAAAAATTTAATGAGATTTGAAGATTCTTAGCCTTCGTTTGGAATATAGGTTGACTTCTTAATTTTTTGGCTTTTTGGCTATTTTAGTATAACACCCCAAATTTCTGGCCCAAATGATAATGCAACAATCATGGCTCTCTTAAAGGAAAACCAAATATAACTTCCCATACTTGCATTACATAATAATAATAGTTCCTCATGCGAAATTACATTGATTCAACAGTAAGTAAATAACCAAATAAGCACTCCCAAGGGTTTACAATCTTCCAAAGCTTAAGCCTGGTACACAAAATGGTTATTCAAACCCACACATACATAGCCCTTGGCTTACAAATAGGATCATAGCAAATGAGAACTTTAGTGCTCTCAACACACACATTTCCACGCCCTCAATTAGGCAGATTCACCATGTCTTTTCCTGTACAAAAATCCGGTAGGGTGAGCATAAAGCCCAGTAGGAAATCCTTAATAAAGCATACACATTTTATACAAGTCTCAAGAGATGAATGCACATGCCATGCCATGTCTTTTTTAAGATAAAACACATCTTCATCTTTTGAAAACCATCATGCACAATGATGTTATGTGTACGGGCAAGAAATAATCTTCTCGTATAATCCTGTTGATCAAGTCCGCGCTCCTCCAAACCTCGTCGCTTTACTCCCTGAAAACACAAACGTGAGCTATCCGGCGGGTGTGTGCCGGATACCTCTCCGGTGCCTAAGTCAGCAAAATAGACAAATAGACAAAAGCCCTGTGTATTCGGGAATCAAAGTTGTGTTACCTCTCCATATGTGATGTTGTGAGCTTTTATAGGTTCCGTATAGCACAATCCAAGTAGGACTCTTACTCCTCCATGTAGAGTCCTCCTAGGAATCACCTTCCTGAAAGATAATGCTTATCCTTCAACACCCCCCTCACTGCTTAAACCAAGTGAGATGGTTCTATCATGGTTGGATGTCAATACGACCGAGATAAAATGGCCATGCTAAAACCGCAGACTAGACCGAGCTCCCACTAGCTCGGTTCTTCCTTTCACTGCATGTACCTCGGTTTGACATATTCCAACTAGGTTGTCTGAGACCGCACTAATCATATCGAGCTCGGATTGAGCTAAGCAATAACAAGACTCTGAGGGGAGCTCAACAGCAAGGTCCTAAATAGAAGCCAAAAATACCTTGGCTTAAGATGGTTTAACCGGGCTAACCGTCACCGCGCCGACCGTGGTGACCGAGCTAACCACCAAGCTCCTTCGGACCGGGCTATCTGCAAGTCTCCTTTGGACCGGACTAATTACTAGGCCCTTTTACTCAGCCCTTCTTACTGTGACCCACAGAATGGCCTATTACCCAGCTCGGCCCAATTTATATATAAATTACCCTCTCAATTGCCCCTTAATTCCATCTGTGCAACATGATAGGGATTACCTGTTTCACCTGCACTATTCATCTTCTCTCTCTCTCTTGCTTGAGCCTCCATTTTTGCGACCTTTGCACCTGTGAAGCTTGCATTTTCAACACTATTTTCATGGTTTCAGAACTGCATCCTTCCTTCAAACTGTAAGTACTCCTTTTTGTTTGTCTAGCTTCTGAAACATATAACACAAGACTCGTATGCTTTTCATAACATATGTAGCATTTTTGTTTCCATTTTTCTGGGAAAACCATTGTAACATAACCACTGTTCATATGAATAACCTGGGAAATGGTAGTTTTGATCCAAAATCTCACTTCAACCGAACTAGGATACTGTTTGTATTAGGTTCGACCCTAGCCGAACTACACAACCGAACTAAAACTTCACGCCATACTAGTAGTTTGAATAGGTTAGGAACCTTCTGTTTCTTTTAATCGAGCTATTGCACCGTACTAGGTTTGCGCAACACCACGCTAGGAAAGCCTCAACCACCGTCCCAGCAAAGTCTTGGGGCTAAACCAGCTCCCTTAGTTCAAACCGAACTAAGAACACTGCCCCAATGGCTAGACCGAACTAAAGCCCCTTTCCATGTAACCGAACTAGGACTTTATTTATCTTGCCTTTGTTTTTTTTAGCACGGTCCAATGATCTGTGCTTAACACCTTTCTTCTTCACTTTGCAGACTCTGACTAGATTGTCCAGGCACCCCTCTAATCATTCAACTGAGATAACCAATCCTCATCTCAGCACCGAGCTAGCACTTGAGGCTAATTTATACATAACTTAAGACCTCATGGGAAAATATAGATTTTTGGTAAACACCCTAGGTGCTATGGCTGAGTTCCGAAGGGACTACCATATCCCTGATGATGTCCACCTTACCCTAGCCAAACTAGATATCACACCATGGGAAAACCCGGGTTTTGTTCCCTTTACCCTCCTTTCCATTGTAGAAACCGGACTAAGATTCCCTGTACAGCCACTTCTTTGCGAGTTCCTTAGACAAACCAACCTCTGCCCTACCCAACTTTCCACTTATTCATACCGTATAATAAATGGCATTGCCGAGCTAAACCGCCGGGCTGGCCTTAACCTTGGTTTAGCCGAGCTTTTCCACCAATATTCCATAGGTTCAAATGAAGATGGCTAGGTTTATTATTTAAGAATAAGGCGCCGGTGTGAAAAGATAATAAAAAATACCCCGAATAAAGATGTAAACAATGATGACTTCTTTTGGGTTTCTGGGAATTTTGAAGACCAACAAGCCCAGATCCCGGGTGATCGAATAAATTGGAATAAAGGAGTTGCCGATATAATTACCTCGGCTTGGTTTTCTGCTTTCTCTTACCTTGGCTTTCTTATGTTGAACCGCACTAACTGTTGTCCTCTTTTCTTCATGCAGATTTGAACTTTCTCAAGTCCCAGTACAGCTATCTCAACTTAAACACACTTCGCGCCGCACTGCGATATCCTAATAGAGGTTGGGCCGAGCTACTGAATTTTGAACCGACCTACCGATATAGTAGCCGCAGGAAGACCAGAGTGACTAATTTCCTCCTTGAACCTTCGCCAGAACCAGACCCATCCTTGCCTCAAATCCATCTCATCTCACTAACTGCCGAACAAGAAATGGCCGAGAAAAGAGCAGTGAGGGCCCTTCTAATCGAAACAAACCAGCCCGAAGTACCACCGATCGGCCAAACACAAGAGGCCGTGGCAGACCTGCCAACCCATCAACCTTCAACATCTCGGGCAAGCAAGCGTGCTCGGACTTCCACAACCGAGCCACGCCTTGTCGATGAGGATGAAACCGTGGTGCCTCAAACCACTCCACCAAGTCCCCCACCTGAGCGCTCAGACCGAGCTAGCTCCTCAGAGTGGGTACCAAAGATCACATTTCAGAACCGTGCTATTAAGGATTCTGACTCAGTGGTTGTAGAAAAAGACAACTTGATGGCATTCAACCTTGCCAAAGGCGTTTGCCTTCCCGCCGACATGGAGCACCACGACCACCTAACCGAGCTGAAGGTCATTCGCTCATCCACAAAATCCATGGTGCTGGTAAGTAACTCCTTTGCTTATCTTTCAAATTCATACAACTTTCTACTCGGTTGTACTTAAAAAGTTTCTCTCCATCTTTTTGCAGGCCATACAGAAGAACCACATCGCTCACAAGCGAGTGTTGGAACTTCGAAAAACCACTAGGCAGGCCATGGCAGAGGCCAATGCCAAAACCACCGAGCTAGAAGAGTCAAAGAAGCAAATAGCCGAGCTACAAACCGAGATGGCACGTCCGAACGATCTTGTCAGCTCGGCTGAAGCAGATAAGCGAAAGGTCGCGACTGTGGTAAAAGACAAATACCTGCGCGAGTTGGCCAAGCTTGAGGGAAAAAAGGATGCCGAGATAAAAGAGTTGGAGAAGAAGCTAGAAGACGCGGAAGACCGTGGTTATAAGGAAGGCGAAGCCACGTACATGTTGCAGTGTGAAGCTGCTAAGGATCTTTTTTTTTTAAATGCGGGTGGAAAGCGGCGGTGGAACAGCTCGGTCACGGTCTAGAGATCGAGGTTTTCCTAAACCCTCCATCGTATTTCATACCGAGCTGTATGGCGGAGTATGCAGCTGCTATTCAACAAAAATTCCTTGAAACTGAGGACGATGAAGAAGAAATCATGCCTACCAATGCCCCGGTCGTCGATGATTCTGTCATCCAGCCAGTTCGAGTGGAGCCACCAGTTGAAGACCTGACAACTGAGCTACCGACTGAAACCAGGCTCCGAGTTGAACTGGATGCAGATCTTGATGACCTGTTTACTTGACTTTGTACTTTCTTCTTTGTTTTGCTATTTGGAAAGAAGTTGTAACCGGGCTGAGGCCCCTCCTTTTGTACTTGATTTGAATCTTCAATGAAATCTTCTTTTGTTGGAACTGTTGTTTCGGTTTACTCTTATGCTTGCCTTTGCTTTCCAAAAGTATTCTGAATGTAGTATAACATTTTCCAACCTAGATAAATATCTCGGTTTTAGCTTTGCAATCTATTTTGTCATACCTACCAACCTCTTCAGCCTGGGTTTTTTACCTCGGCTGAAGATCACTTAAAAATTGTTGTTCCAGCCAACCATTCTTCAGCCTGGATCCTTATCTCGGCTGAAGAGAACTAAGTGTTGGTGTTTCCAGCCAACCACTCTTCTACTAAGATCCTTATCTCGGTTGAAGAGTACTCAAGGTTGGTTTTTCCAGCCAACCACTCTTCAGCCTGGATCTTTATCTCGGCTGAAGAACAACAAAGTATTGGTTTTTCCAGCCAACCATTCTTCACCCTGGATCCTTATCTCGGTTGAAGAGCACTCAAGGTTGGTTTTTCCATCCAACCACTCTTTAGCCTGGATCCTTATCTCGGTTGAAGAGCACTCAAGGTTGGTTTTTCCATCCAACCACTCTTTAGCCTGGATCCTTATCTCGGTTGAAGAGCACTCAAGGTTGGTTTTTCCATCCAACCACTCTTTAGCCTGGATCCTTATCTCGGTTGAAGAGCACTCAAGGTTGGTTTTTCCATCCAACCACTCTTTAGCCTGGATCCTTATCTCGGTTGAAGAGCACTAAGTGTTGGTTTTTCCAGCCAACCACTCTTTAGCCTGGATCCTTATCTCGGTTGAAGAGCACTCAAGGTTGGTTTTTCCAGCCAACCACTCTTTAGCCTGGATCCTTATCTCGGTTGAAGAGCACTCAAGGTTGGTTTTTCCAGCCAACCACTCTTTAGCCTGGATCCTTATCTCGGTTGAAGAGCACTCAAGGTTGGTTTTTCCAGCCAACCACTCTTTAGCCTGGATCCTTATCTCGGTTGAAGAGCACTCAAGGTTGGTTTTTCCAGCCAACCACTCTTTAGCCTGGATCCTTATCTCGGTTGAAGAGCACTCAAGGTTGGTTTTTCCAGCCAACCACTCTTTAGCCTGGATCCTTATCTCGGTTGAAGAGCACTCAAGGTTGGTTTTTCCAGCCAACCACTCTTTAGCCTGGATCCTTATCTCGGTTGAAGAGCACTCAAGGTTGGTTTTTCCAGCCAACCACTCTTTAGCCTGGATCCTTATCTCGGTTGAAGAATGACTTCCTAGGGTGAATTCTGCGACGGTTATTCTGGCCAACTATGCTTACAATGTATCTAACTCACTAAAATAATCTTTTACAGAAGGAAACAACTATACTGAAAAGAAACTACTTGTTTTATTGAGAAAGAAAAAAAAATTACAAATACTTGAAAGAAAAGCTAAAAATAAAATAGTTTGAGATTGGCAGTGTTCCATGGCCTGGGAATGGTTTTGCCGTCCTTGTCTTCCAAGTGGTATGCCCCTTTGCTAGCTAATCCAACCACTTTGTAAGGTCCTTCCCAATTGGGCCCTAACTTGCCATCTCCGGGTACCAGGATGTTCCTCATTACTTTGCGCAATACCCAATCTCCGATCTTGAATTGTCTTGGATGTACTGTTTTGTTATACTTTCTGGACAACTCCTGTTGGTATGAGGCGATGTGAACCAGTGCTCTTTCTCTTCTTCCTTCTACAAGGTCGAGCTCTAATGTGATGGCTTCTCCATTTAAGTCTGGATCAAAATTTTCGCTTCGAATGGTGGGGAGGCCAACTTTTAGTGGGATTACTGCTTCCATGCCGTAGGCTAAGGAGAATGGTGTTTCTCCCGTTGATTGTCGAGGTGTGGTACGGTAAGCTCATAAAACATAAGGAAGCTCCTCAGCCCATTTTCCTTTTGCTTTTTCTAACCTTTTCTTCAATCCGTCCAAGACAACCTTGTTTGATGCTTCTGCCTGGCCATTTGCTTGGGGGTATGCCAGTGTAGAGTTGTAGAATTTTATCTTGTACTCCTCACAAAAGCCTCTAAAAATTTTGCCGTCGAACTGGGTGCTGTTGTCTGATATCAGTGCCTTGGGTATGCCGAACCGAGTGACGATATTCTGCCAGACGAACTTCTTTACATCTTTCTCCTTTATTGATGCTAGTGCTTCTACTTCCACCCACTTTGTGAAGTAGTCTGTTGCTGCAAAGAAGAACTTTCTGTTACCGGGTGCTATTGGAAGTGGTCCTACTATGTCCAAGCCCCACATTGTGAAGAGCTATGGACTAGTTAAAGGTAGAAGCTCTCTAGCTGGCTGATGAATTTGGTGTGCGAACTTCTGGCATTTCTCGCACTTCTTGACATACTTTTCCGAATCTGCTTGCATGTAAGACCACCAATATCCCTGCGAAATTTCTCTGTAATCCAATGAACTCCCCCTTTGGTGGCTTCCGCATACGCCTTCATGAATCTCGAACAGGAATGCTTCGACCTTGCTGGGATGGACGCATTTTAGGTAAGGTCCTGTGAAGGATTTTTTGTACAAGGCCATTGATGGGGAAAGCCAAAATCGTTGTGACTTTGCTCTAATCTTTTTGGCCTCCTTCTTCTCTTCGGGCAAAGTGCCGTCTTTTAGGAACGTTATAATGGGATCCATCCATGAAGGGCCTAGTTCGGCGCAACATACTTCTTCTACTTCAGGTTCTTCAATGCTTGGTCTGGGTAAGAAGTCGATCAGTAGTGGATGTGAGATGGATGTATCGGCCATTGAAGCAAAGCCTGCTAGTTCATCTGCTTTGCTGTTTTCTTCCCTGCCAATTTGCTCTATCCGCACTACTTCGAACTTCATGATCTCTTTTCTGACTAACTCTTGGTACTTAGCTATCCTTTCATCCTTTGCTTCGTAGTCACCTGAAATCTGGTTTACCACCAACTGTGAGTCACTGTAAACCATTAGCTCGGTGGCCTTCATGTAGAGTGCTGATTTTAGTCCTGCCAGAAGTGCTTCATACTCCGCTTCGTTGTTTGATGCTGGGAAGCCAACGTTGACTACCTATTCTAATACTAGGCCATCCGGTGAGATGAGGACTATGCCGAGTCCTGCACCGTGCCTATTGGATGCTCCATCTACAAAGAGCTTCCACATCTCTCCAACAAATAGTTTCCAGCAAGTAGAGGGATCAGATGATGCCTTGGGGTCCTGAGTGTTGCTGGTGTTTTCTTCAAAGTCCACACTTACTGTTTGCCCCTCGTTATTTGATTGTACCAAGTCTCTAATTGTTGATGGGTCTTTGCTTGGTGCAGTATGGTTTGTTTCTCCCTTCTGTTGTTCACTCTGGTCTGTTTCCTGGAGTGAACTCTGCGACAAAGTCTGCCAAAGCTTGGGCTTTTATCGCGGTTCTGGATTGAAACTTGATGTCAAACTGTCCTAACTCTACTGCCCACTTTAAGATTCGCCTAGAAAAGTTTACCCTCTCAAACAAAGCTTTTAATGGAAAAGCTGTGAGGACGAGTATGGTGTGGGCGTGAAAGTAGTGCAACAACTTCCTTAAGGCCGTCATTAAGGCTAAGGCCAGTTTTTCCAATGGTAAATACCTAGTTTCTGCGCCCAGTAATGTCTTGCTAACATAAAAGATGGGCAGAAGTTGGATTCCTTCCGCCCGGACCAACACTGCGCTAATTGCGTGCTGTGAAACTGCCAGGTACAAAAATAGTTCTTCTCCAGGTATTGGGGTCACTAGCAGTAGTGGAGAAGACATGTATTCTTTCAAAATTCCCAGGGCGCGGTCGCATTCTTCATCCCACTCAAACTTGGTCTTTAATGCTTAAAAAAATGGTCGACATCTGTCTGAGGACCGACTTATGAACCGGTTTAGCGCGGCTGCCATATCGGCGAGATACTGTACTTCTTTTACTGAGTTGGGCCTCTCTAGATCCTGGATTGCTTTGATCTGAGAAGGGTTTACTTCTATACCTCGGTTGGTCACCAGGAAGCCTAGGAATTTGCCAGACCCTACGCCGAATGCACACTTGGATGCATTAAGGCGCAACTTGTGCTTCTTTAGGATTTGAAACATCTCGCCTAGGTCCCTGAGATGGTCATTCTTATCCTTGCTCTTGACCACCATGTTGTCGATGTAGGCTTCCATTGTTCTGCCTAACAATGGTTTGAACATCTTGGTGGCCATCCGTTGGAATGTTGCCCCTGCGTTCTTAAGGCCAAAGGGCATGACCTTGTAACAATACAGTCCTCTTGGTGTCGTAAAGGATGTGACCTCCTGGTCTGGCTCAAACATAGCGATCTGATGGTAATCTCTGTATGCATCAAGAAAGCTAAGACCTTTGTGTCCTGCCGTCAGATCTACCAGTTGGTCTATCCGTGGTAGAGGAAAATTGTCCTTTGGGCATGCCTTGTAGACTGTTTTGTACTCCACACAGACACGTCATTTTCCATTCTTATTTGGCACCACTACTGTATTGGAGATCCATCTGGGGTAGTGCACCTCTCTGATAGCTCCTGCTTCTAGCAAGTTTTCCACTTCTTCCGCCACTATCTCGGCATGGTGGAGTGCCGATCTGCGAGTGCGCTGTATGATCGGTCTTGCAGTTGGGTGGACATTCAATTGGTGACAGATGAAGTTTGGGTCGATGTCAGGCATGTCATACGGCGTCTAAGCAAATGCTTCGATGTTTGAGGTCAAGAATTCCATGACCTCTATTCTCTCGGTGCTGGACATAGATGAGCCAAGCAAAAAGAACTTTTCCAGGTCCTTTTCATCTATTCTTACCTGTACCAAGTCTTCCATAGCCTCTATGTCCAACGCCATCTTCCTTATCAACTCGTCTTGTTCCTTTACGCGATCCTCCAGAACTTGAGGATCGATCCTCCGCCTCTGTCTTTCTGGACTTTGAGAGCGACGGGGACTATTAGTCCACCTCCCCCTTGCATCCCTCTGAGGGTTCTGTCGCTAGGGCTCTAAATCCGCCATGGGAGGGATAAAAGACAAACCTTCGCGTTTCCTCCCTCTCTGGGGTTTGTCCATCAATGGCGGACTGCGGCAAATCTTCATTATGCGCATCGCATGGCGTGCAGCCATGTCCTTCCCAAGATTATGTTGTAAGTGGAAGGGACTTTCAATACCCAGAATTCCACTTGTTTCGTCATGCTTCCTGCTCTGACTGGGAGGATAATCTTGCCAACTGGCCACTCTGGCATTGAGTAGAATCCGATCAGGGGAGATACGGCAGGTGCCAAGTCTTTGTCCTCTAGTTTCAACTGTTTGAAAGTTTCGTAGTACATTATCTCACATGAGCTCCCTTGGTCGATCAAAATTCGCTTGACGTCGTAATCCTTAACGCGGAGAGTGATGACCAGTGCATCATTGTGAGGGCAATATATCCTTGCCAAGTCTCTATCTAAAAAAGTTATGACATTCGTGGCCTCTGTTCTCCCCTTTTTAATGGTGGGTTGTGCCCTTAATACCTCCCTTAAGTGCTCAGCCTTCTTTATCATTCCCCTGAGCTCATATATTCGCTCAGGCTCGAATACACCATGTATTACGTTTATCACACCTTGAGGTGGGACGTCAATTGGTGTTCCGTCTGGATGATCATGGTTTTGGGGGGCTGGCTGCGTCCCTCTTTCTATGAACCGGTCTAGGTGACTAGCTGCCACTAACTCCTCCAGATGTTATCTCAATGGCATGCAATTTTCAGTGCGGTGCCCCTTTTCCTTATAAAAGGTGCACTGAGATCTTTCGTTGTAGTCCTTTTGTGCCTCTCCCAATTTAGCTGGCCATTTGACGAAAGGTTCATCGTGTATCTTGCTGAGAATTCGGTAGATTGGTTTCTTGAATACCGTGGTAATGGCAGTGCGGACTCTCAACCATCTTTTATCTTGGTCTTCTTCGTTGTCTTGCTTGCCTCGCCCATTCTTGCTTCAACGTTCTACCACGTTGACTTTTGCTGAAGTCTTTTTATCTGGTATTGCAGCTGTACCAGACTTTGTTTTAGCACGGGCGCCATCCTCCTCCACCCGAATGTGCTGGTGTATCCTCTCCATTAAGGCTTCCATTGTGAGGGGTGCCGTCATGGTAATTGAGTCCCTCAGCTTGTTTCTAGCTGGAAGACCTCTTTTGTACTGCGTGATGGTGAGATTTGTGGGGCAATCTCCTATCTGGTTGAAGGTCTCCCAATAACGACTGTTGTAAGATCTCAACATCTCCTTGTCGCCCATGTCGATGGAGAGTAGCTGATCGATCTCTACTGGTGTCTTGGTGTTCATTCTGAACCTTGTCATGAACGCCTCCGCTAATTGCGCCCAGGAGGCTATGCTGTCTTCTGGTAGCCTTTCGAACCAGGTTAAACCTAGGTCGCCAAGGTTGGATGGGAATAGGATGCACATCAAAGCCTCGTTCCGCCGGTACACTGCCATGACCTGGCAAAAGTGGCTTAGGTACATGTAAGGGTCTGTCTTCCCCTCGTAAGTCGTAAATTTAAGTTGGATGAAGCCTGAAGGTAAGGGTGCGTTCTCAATCGCCAGAACGAACAACGAGCTATGTATCCTTGCCAATGCTTTATCTGTTGGTTCGTAGGCAAGGTGCGGTATTGACATTCCTACCTCGATGCTTCCGTGCGTCCAAGGAGCCAACCGCTGAAGGGCTGAAATTCTGTGCGAGTCACGTGCCCTGGCATCCTCCTTCCGTCGTGCCCTTTCTTCAAGCACAGTCCGTAAGTCGGACGATCTAGGCAACTCCGTTTTCCTGGATGATGTCTGGTGCGTGTGTGAGGGCCGATAGGTACTTGCCTCTGTGTAAGACCTTAATGATCTCGTTCTCTCAGACCTGGAGTGACGAGTTCTGGAAGTCCTTGATTGAGTGTCGCTCGTCCTGAGGCTTCTACTCCCTGCTTGCGATGTCGTGGTATGCCTACTACGATCTTCTGAGTGGCGAGGAGGTGCATTGCCTTTGCACCCCTCTCCTGTCGCCACCCCTTTTCTGTTGATCTGGCACTTCATGGCCTCCATGTCCGCCGTCATCTTCCTTATTAATTCATCTTGTTCCTTCACGCGGTCCTCCAGAACTTGAGGATCAACCCTCCGCCTTTGCCTGTCAGGACTTTGTGAACGAGAGTGGCAGGGGCTGTGGTTGACGCTACCGATCGCATGGCGTGTAGCCATGTCCTACCCAAGATTATGTTGTAAGTGGAAGGGACTTTCAATACCCAAAATTCCACTTGTTTCGTCATGCTTCCTGCTTTGACTGGGAGGATTATCTTGCTTACTGGCCACTCTGGCATTGAGTTGAATCCGATCAGGGGAGATACGGCAGGGGCCCAGTCTTTGTCCTCCAGTTTCAACTGTTTGAAAGTTTCGTAGTACATTATCTCACATGAGCTCCCTTGGTCGATCAAAATTCGCTTGACGTCGTAATCCTTAACGCGGAGAGTGATGACCAGTGCATCATTGTGAGGGCAATATATCCTTGCCAAGTCTCTATCTGAAAAAGTTATGACATTCGTGGCCTCTGTTCTCCCATTTTTAATGGTGGGCTGTGCGCTTAATACCTCCCTTAAGTGCTCAGCCTTCTTTATCATTCCCCTGAGCTCATATATTCGCTCAGGCTCGAATACACCATGTATTACGTTTATCACACCTTGAGGTGGGGCGTCAATTGGTGTTCCGTCTGGATGATCATGGTTTTGGGGGGCTAGCTGCGTCCCTCTTTCTATGAACCAGTCCAGGTGACTAGCTGCCACTAACTCCTCCAGATGTTAGTCTCAATGGCATGCAATTTTCAGTGCGGTGCCCCTTTTCCTTATAAAAGGTGCACCGAGATCTTTCGTTGTAGTCCTTCTGTGCCTCTCCCAATTTAGCTGGCCATTTGACAAAAGGTTCATCGTGTATCTTGCTGAGAATTCGATAGATTGGTTTCTTGAATACTGTGGTAATGGCAGTGCGGACTCTCAACCATCTTTTATCTTGGTCTTCTTCATTGTCTCGCTTGCCTCGCCCGTTCTTGCTTCGACGTTCTACCACGTTGACTTTTGCTGAAGTCTTTTTATCTGGTATTGCAGCTATACCAGACTTTGTTTTAGCACGGGCGCCATCCTCCTCCACCCGAATGTGCTGGTGTACCCTCTCCATTAAGGCTTCCATTGTGAGGGGCGCCGTCATGGTAATTGAGTCCCTCAGCCTGTTTCCAACTGGAAGACCTCTTTTGTACTGCGCGATGGCGAGATTTGTGGGGCAATCTCCTATCTGGTTGAAGGTCTCCCAATAACGACTGTTGTAAGATCTCAACGTCTCCTTGTCGCCCATGTCGATGGAGAGTAGCTGATCGATCTCTACTGGTGTCTTGGTGTTCATTCTGAACCTTGTCACGAACGCCTCCGCTAATTGCGCCCAGGAGGCTATGCTGCCTTCTGGTAGCCTTTCGAACCAGGTTAAACCTAGGTCGCCAAGGTTGGATGGGAATAGGATGCACAGCAAAGCCTCGTTCCGCCGGTACACTGCCATGACCTGGCAAAAGTGGCTTAGGTACATGAAAGGGTCTGTCTTTCCCTCGTAAGTCGTAAATTTAAGTTGGATGAAGCCTGAAGGTAAGGGTGCGTTCTCAATCGCCGGAACGAACGGTGAGTTATGTAGCCTTGCCAATGCTTTATCTGTTGGTTCGTAGGCAAGGTGCGGTATTGGCATTCCAACCTCGACGCTTCCATGCGTCCGAGGAGCCAATTGCTGAAGGGCTGAAACTCTGTGTGGGTCGCGTGCCCTGGCATCCTCCTTCAGTTGTGCCCTGTCTTCAGCACAGTCTGTAAGTCGGACGATCTAGGCAACTCCATTTGCCTGGATGCCGTCTGGTGCGTATGTGAGGGCCGATAGGTGCTTCTCTCAGTATAGGACCTTAATGTTCTCGTTCTCTCAGACTTGGAGGAACGCGTCCTGGAAGTCCTTGATTGAGTGTCGCCTGTTCTGAGGCTCCTACTCTCTGCTTGCGATGGCGTGGTATGCTTACCACGGTCTTCTGAGTGGTGAGGAGGCGTATTGTTTTTACGCCCCTCTCCTGTCGCCACCCCTTTCCCTTCTATCTGGCGCTTCATCAATTCCATATCCGCTGCCATCTTCCTGATTAACTCGTCCTGCTCCTTTACCCGATCCTCCAAAACTTGAGGGTCGATCCTCCACCTCTGTCTATCAGGACTTGATGAGTGACGGGGGCTGTTACCCCGCCTTCCCCTTGCATCCCTCTGGGGATTCTGTCGCTGGGTCTCCAGATCTGCCATGGGAGGGATGGAAGGCAAACCTTCGCACCTCCCACCTCCCTCTGGGGTTTGCCCGTCAATGGCGGACTGCAGCAAATCTTCATTGTGCGCCATTGCGTCTAGTCTAGCAAGGAAAACTTTGATCAAGAGGTTTTGTTCTTTCTGTGATTCCCACAGACGGCGCCAATTGTATGAGCACGAAATAATCTTCTCGTATAATCCTTTTGATCAAGTCCGCGCTCCTCCAAACCTCGTCGCTTTACTTCCTGAAAACACAAACGTGAGCTAGCCGGCGGGTGTGTGCCGGATACCTCTCTGATGCCTAAGTTAGCAAAATCGACAAATAGACAAAAGCTCTGTGTATTCGGAAATCAAAGTTGTGTTACCTCTCCACAGGTGATGTTGTGAGCTTTTATAGGTTCCGTGTAGCACAATCCAAGTAGGACTCTTACTCCTCCATGTAGAGTCCTCCTAGGAATCACCTTTCTGAAAGATAATGCTTATCCTTCAACACCCCCCTCACTGCTTAAACCAAGTGAGATGGTTCTATCATGGTTGGATGTCAACACGACCGAGATAAAATGGCCATGCTAAAACCGCAGACTAGACCGAGCTCCCACTAGCTCGGTTCTTCCTTTCACTGCATATACCTCGATTTGACATATTCCAACTGGGTTGTCTGAGACCGCACTAGTCATATCGAGCTCGAACCGAGCTAGGCAATAGCAAGACTTTGAGGAGAGCTCAACAGCAAGGTCCTAAATAGAAGCCAAAAATACCTCGGCTTAAGATGGTTTAACTGGGCTAACTGTCACCGCGTCGACCGTGGTGACCGAGCTAACCACCAAGCTCCTTCGGACCGGGCTATCTGCAAGGCTCCTTTGGACCGGACTAATTACTAGGCCCTTTTACTCAGTCCTTCTTACTGTGGCCCACAGAATGGCCCATTACCCAGCTCGGCCCAATTTATATATAAATTACCCTCTCGTTATGTAACTTCAACTGTTGAAAATTTATGAATTTAATTAAAGGGGGCGGTAAATACAACTCTGGTAATCCCTAGGTTGGTGTCTGCAAGTAGACTATACGAGTACTATCAATTGTCATTTTTACCGGTATTAATCGGAAGGCTCGACATCTATCCGCGCAACTTTCTGGTCTTTCACCAAGGGCACTCAGGCCAACTTAAACAATTTCATCTACACCACCTATTAAGACTTACCACCGTATTTACCCCAAAACCATTTCATGAAAACTCATTTCCCAATATTCTTTTCTCAATGCAAATTTCCAAACTTAACATAGTCCAATGAATTGAAATGTCAATGTATGCTTAATAATGCAATACAACATTACTTCCATATTCAATTGTTCCACAAAACATACCATTCTGATCAAAATTCCTAATCTTCTTTTCAACACAATTCCACAAGATTAATATATATATATATATATACACTTTTATATCTAATTCATTCAAGAGAATAACGTAGTTCCCACATTTCGAACAATCTCAACAATTTAGTCAATTCAAGACTAAATCAACATTTTGACAACAATTTCCAAAATAACCAACATTTCTCATTTTTTTTCACAAAATTCGTCATTTATATATAAATAAACAATTTTCAAAACATCCATTTATTTTGGTACACAAAATAAACATGACAACATCTTCCAAGGATTTTCAATATCTTTCAAAGAAAATACCCAATTTCTAAGTTTTCTCACCAAAACCATTCATCTCCAAGATATTTAGAAAATCTCCCCAAAATCATCTTTCTTCAATCAATATGGTTCAAAACCTTCAATTTATGTTTTAAAAGGAAAAGAAATTAAACCCTCTTTCAAAATCACTCATCTTCTTGAAATCAATAATCAATTTCTCAAAGCTAATCAAAGGATGATTTCGAAAATCATCTAGATCTTGCAATGTAGCGATCCCGATTTCGATCCTTCTTTCATGATTTACCACTTCGACTGGGCCGGTCGGGGGTCGAGCTGCCCGGTCAACTCGCAGGGGTCGAGGGGGCAGCGCCCCTTGGCGGGTCCAAGGACAACTCCCTGGCGGGGGTCGAGGGGCAGCGTCCCCAAAACAAAAATGCAAAATGCATTCGAAGTTGCTTGTCCGCTCGAGCGGCCGTTTATGCGCTCGGGCGGAGAATGCTTGGTTTCAGAAGTTTGACCTATCTGCAAAAGTACTGGGTTAGTGTATTTGATGCTCGAGCGGGGCATTCCACGCTCGAGCAGACCTTGTTATATCAGTTCGTGAATCTGATATTTCATATCACTTTTTCAGTCCTCACTCTCCCTAAAACTCTCCAGAATTCCAAATCGAGAGCTTCTCTCTCTAGAAGTCATCTTTTGTCCTTGATTTCTTTAAATCTATTGGGATTTAGACCTAAGTTATTCACCAAAATTGGTTGTCATCTCGAGGGCTTCGTTTTATGCGGTGAAGATCGAGTTTCGACACCGTTAATTTTGGGGGTTTCATCTCATTTCTTCTTTAAAACTTGAGGTAGGGATTTTCTTTGAGCTATATATATGTTTTTGCAAGATCTAGATGATTTTCGAAATCATCCTTTGATTAGCTTTGAGAAATTGATCGTTGATTTCAAGAAGATGAGTGATTTTGAAAGAGGGTTTAATTTCTTTTCCTTTTAAAACAGAAATTGAAGGTTTTGAACCATATTGATTGAAGAAAGATGATTTTGCGGAGATTTTTCTAAATATCTTGGAGATGAATGGTTTTGGTGAGAAAACCTAGAAATTGGGTATTTTCTTTGAAAGATATTGAAAATCCTTGGAGAATGTTGTCATATTTATTTTGTGTACCAAAATAAGTGGATGTTTTGAAAATTGTTTATTTATATATAAATGACAAATTTTGTGAAAAAAAATGAGAAATATTGGTTATTTTGGAAATTGTTGTCAAAATGTTGATTTAGTCTTGAATTGACTAAATTGTTAAGATTGCTCAAAATGTGAAAATTACGTTATTCTCTTGAATGAATTGGATATAAAATTATATATATATATACATATATATTCATCTTGTGGAATTGTGTTGAAAAGAGGATTGGAAATTTTGATCACAATGGTATATTGTGTGGAACAATTGAATATGGAAATAATGTTGCATTGCATTATTAAGCATACATTGACATTTCAATTCATTGGACTATGTTAAGCTTTGGAAATTTGCATTGAGAAAAGAATGTTGGGAAATGAGTTTTCATGAAATGGTTTTGGGGTAAATACGGTGGTAAGTTTTGATAGGTGGTGTAGATGAAATTGTTTAAGTTGGCCTGAGTGTCCTTAGTGAAAGACCAGAAAGTCACACGGATAGGTGTCGAGCCTTCCGATTAATACCGGTAAAACTGACAATTGGTAGTACTCGTATAGTCTACTTGCAGACACCGACCTAGGGATTACCAGAGTGGTATTTACTGCCCCCTTTAATTAAATTGATAAATTTTGAACAGTTGAAATTGCATAACATCATTGAGCATGATGGTTTTCAAAAGATGAAGATATGTTTTATCTTCAAAAAGGCATGGCATGGCATGTGCATTCATCTCTTGAGACTTACATAAAATGTATATACATTGTTAAGGATTTCCTACTGAGCCTTATGCTCACCCTACCGAATTTTTGTGCAGGAAAAAACGTGGTGAATCCGCCTAATTGAGGGCATGGAAATGTGTGTGTTGAGAGCACTAAAGTTCTCATTTGCTGTGATCGTATTTGTAAGCCAAGGGCTATGTATGTGTGGGTTTGAGTAACCATTTTGTGTACCGGGCTTAAGCCTTGAAAGATTGTAAACCCTTTGGGATGCTTATTTGGTTATTTACTTGTTGTTGAATTAATGTAATATCGTATGAGGAACTATTATCATTATGTAATGCAAGTATGAGAAGTTATATTTGGTTTTCCTTTAAGAGAGCCATGATTGTTGCATTATTATTTGGGTTAGAAATTTGGGGCGTTACATGCAAAAACATATATATAACTTTAAGAAAATCCATATCTCAAGTTTTGAAGAAGAAATGAGATGAAACCCCCAAAATCAACGGTGTCGAAACTCGATCTTCACCGCACAAAACGAAGCCCTCGAGATGATAATCAACTTTGGTGAAGAACTTAGGTCTAAATCCCAATAGATTTGGAGAAATCAAAGACAGAAGATGACTTCTAGAGAGAGAAGCTCCCGATCTGGAATTCTGGAGAGTTTTAGAGAGAAAGAGAGGACTGAAAAAGTGATATGAAATATCAGATTCACGAACTGATATAACATGGTCCGCTCGAGCGTGGAATGCCTCGCTCGAGCATCAAATAAACTAACCCAGTACTTTTGCAGACAAGTCAAACTTCTGAAACCAAACATTCTCCGCCCAAGCGCATAAACGGCCGCTCGAGCGGACAAGCAACTTCGAATGCATTTTGCATTTTCGTTTTGGGAGCGCTGCCCCTCAACCCTGCCAGGGCGCTGCCCTAGGACTCGCCAAGGGACGCTGCCCCCTGGACCCCCGCGAGCTGACTGAGCAACTCAACCCCTGCCAGGGCGCTGCCTCCTGGACCACCGTAAGCTGAGCGGGCAGCTTGACTCTCGATCGGCCTAGTCGAAGTGGCAAAACATGAAAGAATGATCGAAACCAGGATCGCTACAACTATAAAGTGGACACAATCATGTGGTAGGTCGAACATACCAAATAACTTCTCGTGTTAAGGAGGTACAATTACAAAAATGATTGGGCAAATATGAACTTGAGAGAACTTCACGGCCTACAAGGCTTACTACAAGTCTTTTTCCAATGATCAAAATGATTTATTTTGTGAGACTCTCTATGCATATCATCCATGAAAAAACTTAGGTCGATCTAATAATTATAACTTTTTTCATTTTATCGTGTTTGTATTTAAAAAAGTAGATGGTCTATTTTAAAAAAATATACTTGTCATCTATTTTTTTTTTTTTTTTGAAACAAATGTAACAAAATGAAAAAATTATGATTATAAAATTAACTTCTTTTTTTTATTATTAATAATATACATTGAAATCCTTACCAAATAAACAGTTCAAAATATTGAAACATGACATTATGGACTCACTGACCCATCAAACCCATCAAATTCGTTTAAATTTAAAATTAAACTTGAAAAACATCCAATCCCATAAAAAAACTAATAGAGCAGCTAACCAATCGACAACCATTATTGTTACATAAAAACGAAAATGGGAAAATGGGGCAAACGACTATGACAAAAGTAGCCAGGCAAGACCATTTCCACAAGTGGTAAGGTGGTCTAAAATAACTATTTAGTCCCATCAAAATTGTCAAAACTTGTCATAATAATTAGTCACATAGTGACGAGGACGGAACCAAGAATGCATTGTTCGGAGTGTCAAAAGAAAGATATTGAGAGTTGTGTCCAATGAGAATTGAGTCAAGTTGGGTTTACATAATTTTTCTTAAACTTAAATGAATTTCAATTTAATAATTATTACTACTGGCGGAGCCACAGGCTCCGAGGGGGCGACGGTCACGGCAAGTCTTTGAATTTTATTTTCAAATTTAATGCTATTGATATTTGGTTTATGAACTCTAGAGGAGTGGCCTTTCCAAGGTCCAATCAAAAGCCAACGCCTTTGAAGACTAGAATTAAAACTTATCAAGACACTAGTCCCACCATTTACGTTGAATTAATAAAATTTTGACAATATTAATTCTTTATCTTATCTTATTTGTTAGCATAATATTAATATAATGAATTTCATTATTGAAGTATACTTCTAATACAATGCTAATAACAAAATTTACACATTAGATTATAAGATAAGATAATAGATGACAATTATGACATTACTCAAAGTTCAATATCATTTCAAATAAGAAAGTAAAAATCATTAATGTTATAAGCATCTTCTTTTTTCTAATAGAGTTTATTTATTGCTTTATGAGTTTATTTATTACTATGTGTCAAAATTTTGTTAGTTTATTGTGTTTCACCACTCATACTTGTTACTAATGGAATATTGACATATGAAATCGTAAACAAAACATGATAACAAAATATAATCATTGTAACATTGTTTGGTAAAAAAAAAAACAAGTGCCCATCATCAATAAAAAGGTGGCCTCACAATTTTATTTATTTATTTTTATATAATAAATATAAAAATAAATTGAGAGATAATAGATTGAAATAGTTTGGTCATATGCAACGGAGACTAACAGAGGGAGTAGTGAAGAGATGTGATACGGTGACGGTAAATGAAATTTTTTTTTTTTATTGACAAAAAAGAAAACTTTATTAATGAAAAAACATACATTACATATGAATATAGACGTGGACTAGTGTAGTAGTGTAGTAAATAGAGATACGAATCTTCTAAATTTGATTAACTAAATGACATTTGATAGAATTGAGTGAGTTAGAATGATTCATGTAACCGACCCAATTTGATAGAATTTGAGGCTTGGTTTGGTGGGTTGGTTGGTTGGTTGGTATTTTTATATAATAAATATACAATCTCCATACAACTTATATCACATAACACAATACCTTTTGAAGTAAAAAAGACTTATAATACAAGTTCATTAATAATAATACAAAAATAAAGCAGCCAAATTACTCTTACAAACGAACAATGAAAATTTTGATTGTCAATATGTGATTAATAGAAATACAAAGCAAATAAAAGTCAAGTAATGAAAAATTACAAAGCATTCTTATTCCATGTATAATTGTATATATTAAGTTGAGAAATTAATCTTTTTATTATTATAATACGGAAAAGCAAGGCCACTCTGACATTTTTGGGACCCTAAGAACTCCTAATATCGGGCCTTTTATATATTAAAAAAAAATTATGATCAAAAGATTATGTGTAATTTTTTTAAACTGCACTCACCAAAATGTTACTTTCATATACAACTAGTAAAATTTACTTAAATTTGTAACAAAGTTTACAATAAGAAAAATGATCAAAATAATCTGAGCTCAACTACTAAATAAAAAGTGAACAAATTGTAACAAAATATCATTTGAAGATCATTCTTCCATTAATTGCAAAATTGTTGATCAAGCTTGCACAATTCACTTATCAATTAAATCATTTTCAATGACAAAATTGTCCATTAAATTTTTATTGTAACATAGTTGACCGACAGTAATATTTAATTAAAGTTAAATTTGATTTTTTTTTCTCTACAAACAACTGTAACTGGTATAATTAATCGTATTCTATACATAATCAATGCATTTGAGAAACAACCTTGCATTAATTTCAAATAATTCACCATATCATTCTTTTAGTTTTTTCTAATAAAATAATTATACATTAATTTTAAATAATTCAACACATCAACCACATATTAGATTTGAATGTTCGCCAAACTTTGTTGGGAACCCATTAGAAAAACTGGAGCTAATCACATCCATAGAAAAATTGAAGCTAAAGCCACTCCACAAACTCTCTTGTCACATAAACATCAATTGAAAAAGGAGAAGTCCGGCAAAAATTAGTTTTACATAATTCAACATCTCAACCATATATTAGATTTGAATGTTAGCATAACTTTGTTGGAAAGCCCTTAGAAAAATTGGAGCTAGCACATCCACAGAAAAATTGAAGCTAGAGCCATTCCACAAACTCTCTTATCACATAAACATCAATTAAAAATGGGGGAGACCAGCAAAAACGAATCTAATAAAAACAATTATACATTAATTTTAAATAATTCAGCATATCAACCATATATTAGATTTGAATGTTCGCCGAACTTTGTTGGGAGCCCTTTTGTAGACGTCCCTGAACGTCCTGGGGAGGGAGAGCCCCCGTTCTGTTCATTTGGGCTCACTACAGTTCGAACTCGATGTTATGGTTCTGAATCTAATCTCATAAAGTGCAATGCAAGATCAATAAATCACCAAAGAATCCAAATCTGGAAAATCATTTTGAGAAACTAATTTTTAGAAAGAAGTGCCAAACATGGACTGCTTTGCCAGATACAGAGTCGCCACCTAAATATTTTATTTTGGGAGAATTTAGGAAACCCTGACTCGTGCCTAAGGCCACGTGTCCATCATCACCAAAGTTGCCTCGGCTCGGGAACTTGGGTACGATTGGGGAAGGTCAGCTATGAGCACCCCTGCTCGCCCGATCAAAGATCGGCCACTACTAAACATGATATCTTATTTTTGAAAACACATGTGTTCTTATTCCGGTTAATTAGCTAGAATTACTATGTGATGCGCACAGCAAAACAAGTATAGACTAGATCGCCTAATTTGGAACGAAGCATCACATGCCCGCTTGTTTGAAAACGGTTTGAGGTTTGCTACTCACAAGTAGGCTAAAACACGAATTTCAATAAATTATTCCAATTCAAGCAATCCAACATTCACCCACAGGCATTCAGGCAATTATATCACATAAGCAAGTAGCCTCATGGCAAGCATACTGTCATGGTAACGCTCACACTCATGCAAGATGCTAAAGCATAAATACTTACAGTGTACTCCAAGCCAAAACAAAAACTAGTTAGTAATCAATGCATGATCCTAGTTCATGTTAAGATGGCTAATGCAACGTAGGCAAAATGCAACTAAGATAGGCTCGGCTACCCTAAGAATGGCATATGAGATGCGACAATTCAATACATGTATTCAAGTTGGAATTGAAGTACAATGCAGTTAGTATGACGCCCCGAGCCCAGTGCATGCAAGACAGATGGATGGGTGCAAACATGCGAGCATAAGTATGCTAATTGAAACATGCCCTAAACTAACCATCATAAACTAGTAAATAAAAGGGAGAAAGACGTGGGATTGGAAGACATTCACACACACACGCACACTTATTACAAATTCGCCCTCTCGACGGAGGGTCCGAATAATAATACAAACCGAACAAATAATTAACTACCTTAGCTAATTAAATATTACAAAACCCTTAACTAATTAACAAATTAATTAAGCTATTAAAGCAGTAAAAGGCCTCGGGAAGAGGGATGCACGCATGCTCGGATTGGCTTCGCCCGGAAATCCATTACCATGTCACATGCTGCCTCTGTTTGCACTGCCTTGCACCTCTGAAAATTATACAAGTTTCCAGGACACTTCTGATCCACCTCATGGATGCTGTGAGAGGCCATCGGCCAAGAGGGGTGGCCATCGGCCACGGGAAACTGGTCATCGACTATTTGTGAAGCCATCGGCTAAGTATGGTTGGTCGGTCAGCACTGAAAGAAATCGACCGGCCATTTCTTCTTGCAGAACCCTGTTTTGACAACAGCAGAGGACAGACAGTGCATGGCAATGCATTTTCAAGGCAATGTTTGCATGACCACCCTCCCTATCATGTTTAAGACTCAAGGGAGTGTGGTTCTCGGCTCTCAGGCCACCAATCACGCATTTCGATGCATGATGACCGAAGATGCCAAGTGTGCAAATCAATGTGAAATGAATGCACAAAATGAATGAATGCTACACACTCTATCAAGTTGGATCAAGAGTGTCGGCGACCGAGGATTGAGATACGTTTCGTCACTTCAAGTACGAGCGTACCTCGATCCTCGTGTTTGGTTTGACGCCCCAAACCAAACACAATGCAATGTATGTATGCAATATGGCTCAAATATGCAATATGGCTCAAGTATGCACATGAAGCTAAGGGGACCAAACATGCCAAATGGGATGCAACCTAAACATGCAAATATGCAATGTGTCAAACATGCAAAATGCAATGTAACAAACATGGAACAAGGCCAAATATGCAACAACATGCAAGGCAAG
The DNA here is from genome assembly GCF_004153795.1 of Camellia sinensis. Lineage (NCBI taxonomy): Eukaryota > Viridiplantae > Streptophyta > Magnoliopsida > Ericales > Theaceae > Camellia > Camellia sinensis. Next base: position 1,679,644 of record NW_021025808.1, on the reverse strand, counting down.
CATGCAACAACATGCTAGAATGGTCTCAAACTGAAGCGGACAGCTCTCAAGTAGGCCCAAAACAGTGGCCAAAATGATGCAACAAAGGCATGAAAACACACACACAAGCATGCATGCACAAGGGCCTAAACATGGAGCATAAGCCATCAACTCTTCAAAGCATGAAAGGGATGGAAAATGCAAGTATGCAAGCATGGAACACGGACTGAAATATGGTCTCCAATGATGCCAAATCACGAGAACAAGCCAAGTAAAGCATGCTAGTGGCCCACACACCCAAGGCTAGTAAGCTAGAATGCAAGATGGCTATACAAATCATGGAAAACATGATCAAAACAACCAAAACCAGACCTCAAGCATGGTAAAATAGTGCTAAAACCCTCTTAGAACCAAGTCAAAATCATGCTAAAATGACATGTTACAACATGATGCGTGTTAGGCCAAATGATGGGATCCCAAGACAAGTGTATGTTGCATGTTAGAGACCATTGAACCAACTCAAAACAAAGGTATAATATGCCAAACTAACAGCAAATACCTACTGAAAAGATGCTGAGACCAATTAAGCATGCATGTTACCCTTATGAGCTAAAAACACAAGCATATGAGACACAAAGGGAGAGGGGTGTCCCTCCCCTATACAAGACCTCAAAACCACTTCATCACCACTGAAAATCCTCTGGATTTCAGTGGTGAGAAGACCAAAACACGAAAGTTCCAAAGTTCAACCGATAAGGCTCAAAAAGAGGCCAAACAAGGCCTAAGAGGGGGTGGACGACCCCCAACACCAAAATGACCTTAAACAAACATGTTAAGCAAGTAAATACAAAACTTTTTTCAGTTTATAGCTAAGCTCGAAACAAAATTCAAGATAGGCTAAAAGCTTGTACAAAAAAAGGGAATAAAAGGGTAAGTGGCTCACCCTTGAAGACCTCTTTCAAGAACACCAAACCAGCGGCTTCTTTGGATCAAAACCAGCTCAAAAACTCCTCAAACAACTCCCTAACACTTCAACAACTCAAAGATGGTGTGCTACAAGGTGTTCTAGTGTAAGAGAATGAACAAAAACTCACTTTAGGGCACTCTAACACACACAAATGTAGAGAGAGAGGGAGATATATGCTATATCTCAGATTGATCAACCTCTGGAAAGGGAGGAGAGGCTCCCTTTTTATAGGAAAATGCAATGCAAAGCTTCCAAGGGAAGCAAACTCAAGGAGCAAATCCCTCCATACACGTGTATGGAGGGCAGAGTCTGTGCTCACTAGCTGGCACAGCTGGCATCCACTCAGCCAGTAGAACACGCAGGAAGCCCACCGACCAGTCAATTTGTCATCCGGCTACTTTTTCTGGTCGACCGACTACTTATTTGGTCGGCCGACTATTTTTGCTGGCCGATCGGCTATTTTAGTGGCCGGTAGGTGGCTGCCAAGGTTAAAAAGTGGTCAGTAGGTGTCCATATTGAAGCCCCAGAAGTTAGCTTTCCAATGGCGCCAACCTTGCATCAAAATTCCTCCTGTGCAAAAGTTATGCCCGTTTCGGTGAAGCCACGCAGTTTCGATCCAACCAGATTGATCCCCTACTTTAACCAACCATATCTCCCCCATCCAGACATGGCTTTAGGAGATTCTTGAGTGCCAAATGAAGCCTCAGAAGTAAGCTTTCCAACGGTGGTGGCCTCATAGCTAAAATCCAAGTATGCAAATGAATATGCCCAATTCAGCAAGGGCTGCTCGACTCTCTCCAACCCGGATTCATGCCGAACTTCTCCTAAACTAGTTTTCTTCTATTCTTTCCTCTTTTCTTCAACTCCAAACCCCTAAACAAAGTTTTGAAAGATTTTTCAAAAATTTCATCTTTCTTTCATTCATCTCCACTTTGTCCTTGCTCGGTTTACCGAAAAGTGCAACATTTAACGAAATGCAAGCGTCAGAACATCATAGGAACTTTATTTTCAAAACATTTTGAAAGAGAGGGTTTTAAGATCTAAAATCTTTTGATCAAGATTGTTTTGGTACAAGAGGGGTATGAAGTTGGGATTTGACTCTCTCATTGCCGAAGAAATTGAACCTTTGTCCTGCACACCTTTTTCCACCAAGTAAACCATCAGTAACGCCCAAGTCTTAAGGGTGGTCAAAAATGGGATGCCTACACCCTTGGAAAAACATGCGCTAATCACATCCATAGAAAAACTGAAGTTAGAGCCACTCCACAAACTCTCTTGTCACATGAACATCAATTGAAAACGGGGAAGACTGACAAAATAACTCCACCAAAAGAGCCAAGCATATCTCCATCACCATCTCTTCACAAGTGTAAAAATGTCCATAATTGTGGCTTAATCCCTGCAATTATTAAAGGTTTAACAACCAGCAAACTCATAATCTTACACACGTTTTTAGTGGTGTGTAACAAATAATTTTTTAGTTGTTAATGATACGTGTATTGGGTAGAAATATATTTCACATGGTGTGCCATTATAATTGTATAGGGTCATAAAATTATTTTTTTCTTATATGTTTCAGACAAAGTGATTGTGTTCTTTTCATATATAAAGTGGACACAGCTACACGATAAATCGAACTTACCAAATAACTTCTTATGTTGATGAGAGGCTTGGGCGCCCATGGAGCCCACTACAATTCTGTTTTGATAATCCAAACCGTTCATTTGGTAGGATCTTTTGTGCATATCATCCATATAAGAACTAAGTGAATTTAATAATCAAAACATCTTAATTTTATCGTATTTTTCTTAGAGAAATAGATGATCTATTTTTCAAAAAATAATTGGTATCAATCAATTTATTTTTTTATTTTTAAAGACAAATGTGATAAAATGAAAAAACTCTACAACATATAAGAGTTTTAGAGACTAAATTTTTGTCTTCAAAAGTAAAAATTTTGCTAAAAAAATATTGGGGCACCAATTCTTCTCCTTGCAAGGATAGTTGCTAACGCTGTGTTTGGTTGGGGATTTGAGAAGGGATTAGGAAAGTGAAAGGAAAAAAGTAGGCAAAATATGAATAAGATATACATATATTTCACCTAATTTCACATACCTTTTTCCTTTTCTTTTCTAAATCCCTCTCCAAATCTCCAAACAAACACAACATGAAGGATGGTCCTAAAAAGTTACAAAAAAAAAATTTATTTGTGACAAAATTTAGTAAATATCGCTAATAAATTCACTTTTAGAGTCAAAATAATTTTTATCCAAAAAATGATTAATTTTTTAGACAAAATTTTTGATCCCATCCGATATGCAATGCACACTCTATGCAACCTTATCACAAAATTACGCAAGTTTTCACAAATTTGCATGAGTAAACTCACAAAAATGTGTAAGTTGAATACAAATTCACATAAGTTTTAACGAACTTACACAAATTTGTATTCAACTTACGCGTTTTTATGAAATCACTATAAGTTTATGAATATAACGATCCCAGTTTTGACTCGACCCTTGTGGTATTCCGAACTCGGGTTCAATGCTTTCATATTGTTGTTTACCTCTTTCTTCCCTTGTATCTCTTGGAAAAAAATTTTTGGGTTATAGTTGTGTGTTTGGAACAGGTTGGTTGCTTGTTTTTGCAAACCTTTGTTTTCCAGATTTTTGCTTCTCCACTCGAGCGGCCTTTCTTGCACTCGAGCGGGCTCTGAAGATTTTGCTCCTCCGCTCAAGCGGCACTTCTTGAGCTCGAGTGCGATTTGCAAACTCTCAGTATTTTGCAGGTCTGCAAAACTACTGGGAGAGTGATTCCGACGCCCGAGTGGTGTTTACTAAGCTTGAGCGGGTGGCACTCGAGCGGCCTTTCCTACGATTAAGCGTTGGTCTATTGTCTGCAAAACTACTAGATGTGTGTTATCTATGCTCAAGCGGCCTTTCTTGCGCTCGAGGGGCAAGTGTCTTGTCCATTGTGTCTTGGCGTTCAAGCGGCCTTTCTTGTGCTCAAGCGAAACAACTTATTTGTGTTTGATGCTCGAGCGTCAAATCTTTCGCTCGAGCGGGCTGTGCGTATATCAGATCGCAAAAATGACTTTTTACATCACTTTTTCAGATATTTTCTCCTTAAAATCTAAAGTTGAGACCCCCTCTCTCTCTCTCTCTCTCTCTCTCTCTCTACATTTTCACCTAGTTATAGTGATTTCTTCACCCTAATCCCTTTGATAAAAAGATAAATCATCTTAAGATCTCCATTTTGATCCGAATATAGTTGGATTTGGGCGTCTTTGAAGTTTCACTCTTTCTTGGCGCGTCTTCTCTCTCTGAGGTAGGGATTTTCTACACTTTCATATTGTTTTTAGCCTAGTTATTTGTCATTGTGCAACAATTGAGGGATTTGAGAGTGGATTGAGCAAACCTAGGGTTTGAGTGTGAAATAAAAAGAGAGATTTTTGAGTGAATATGAAACAAATGGTTACGGGGTTGAATGTGAGGTTATATTGTGGCCAAATACTTGATTTAGGCCATTTGGCTTGATATTTGGAAGAATGGGAGTTTTTTCCTAAATATGTCAAAGTATTATTTTGTATAAATAACTAAAATTGGTAATGATAATGTGAAATTGGATGATTGTTGATGTAAATGGTGGAGTTAGACACGGGAGGTCTCTCACCTATAGAAATTTAAATAATTTATCTATCCGAAAGATTTTGTATCTGTTTAGAAATATCTGTATTGGGCTATCGATGGAGGATAACTATGATTGTTGTAGAAATTGCATGAGGATTCGGTAAATTGAAACTAATCTATTGTTGATTGTCATTGAATATGACTATGTTTAAATACATTGTATATGTATGATGTTTGGAAGGAGAAAGAGGATGTACTCCATCATTTGGGAGAAGATAGGGGATGGACTCCATTGAAAACTAAGTTGGCCGGAGTATCCAGGGTAAAAGTCCCAAAATATGATGTATACATGGGTGCCAATCATGTGGACAAAATTTTCGTAAAATGACAGATTTGAAATGTTTTCGTAGTAGTGTATTGAATTGGAGAACCACTAAGTTGTAGTCTCAGTTGGGCTATCGAAAGATGCTGAAATTGACTTATGAATTGAGAATACTGAATGAACTTGAAACAAATTGAAATAAAATGTATTGGGGCACGAACTTTGGGTACGTGGGAAGTAAGATGAATGAACGCACATCGTTTCTGTTATTATTTTTTTTATGAGTTGGATTTATAGTATTATTTTGGGGGCGTTACAACTTGGTATCAGAGCTTACCGACTTTGAATACTTTGGGTACGTAGGAAGTGGTTAGTACCACAATGGGTTTGTCTCGCTTGCTAGAGACTTAAGTGTGAATGATATGTGCTTATATGATAACATGCTTATGTGATTATATGGGTATGAGATTGAATTTCTAGGATGTTGATTGAGTCCACAGGTTCCTAGAAGTCCTGTTAGAAGAGCACTTGATCACTGCTGTTTCTAATTAAAACTTTAGCAAAACCAAGGGACGATCATTGTCCGGAAATAAAATTCATATGTGTTTATGTGAATACGTACTTACATGGAGTGAATTACTGTTGTCCATCGTATTAGGATGTGAGTGAGTTAGCTTCAGCACATTTGTACATGTGCTAATTTCTTTTGTTACCTTTGTTAAGATGTCAGGACGTGGACATGGTGGTAGGCGTGGTAGGCCAAGATGGCCAGAGATGCCGGTACCGGATGATATTCTGACACAAGAGGAGGGTGTTGGTTAGGCCAATGTGGTCGAACTAGTTGGTCAACAGGCCATGGGCACCTTAGCCCGCGAAATGGCCGGAGCATTGAGGGAATCCATGAACATTCTCAGGGCTGAGAATCAAGTCCAGGCCCAAGTAACTGAGGTAGGGCCGTTTTTTCTGAAGAGGGAGTTCTTCCAGTCGAATCCGGATGAGTTTTTGGGGAATCCCAAGGAGCCACTGAAAGCGGATGAGTGACTAGAGTAGATGGTGAAGATGTTTGAGATGCTTAACATCGAAGATGGAGGTTTGAGAGTAACCTTGGTGTCACGCCCCAAAATTTGGACAATTAAATATTAAATTAGGACTAAACCCCAATCAATATTCCATTATCCAAATCCTTAGGGTGAAACAAAATCTAAATGTTCACGTCTCCAAAGGGTTTAAGTAAATTTCCATCCTCAAAAGTTTACAAGGTATATATATATGAAAAAAAAAAGGGGAGTGAAAAGAAAAAAAAAAAGTGTTAGGGTTTTGTTTTGGTGGCTCTATTAGTTCTTTAAATATTTCTTTGATATTCAAAAAATAATTGTGAGTACAAAACCCACTTTCCTTGATTTATGTTTAATTAGTTATTTTTATTTATTTGATGTTAGTTTGATTTTGTATTTACATGAAGATGATGCATTGATGTTAATTATTTTGGTTAGTTGTGTACGCAAGGTTTAGGGGTTTTTTTATGTATTTATTTTATGGTTGTAATCACACTCATGATTATATGAAATTGAAATAAACTTAGAATCCATAGATATTGGTTAGATGATGGATTGATTCGTTGTTTTTATTTATTTATTTGATATTGGTTTGATTTTGTATTTGCATGTAGATGATGGACTGATTTCATTATTTGGTTAGATGTGTATGTAAGGTTTATGGTTTTTATATGTATTTATTTTATGATTGTAATCACGCTCATAGATATATGAAATTAAAATAAATTAGAAACTCATAGATAAATTCCTTACACTCCACCATGACTCCATGGATTGTTGTTTTATTTGAGTGTTGGTGAGAAACAGTGTATAAAAAAAAGTAAGGATTATGAGATTTATTTCAATGCCTTAGACTTGGCATTGTTATGTTTATTCTCATGAATGAGATGTTGTGTATATATATTGTTACCTCGTTCTTATGAGTAGACGAGTGCTTTGATTTATGCGCATACGTATATGCTAACCATTCGGGGAGTGTGGGTCAAACTCGGGATGATATCCCCATGCAAGTTTGGCTTCGGAGCGGTGTTAGGTATACAGGAGGCACATGGGATATATGTGTAGGCCGGAAGTGCAGGGCGAAGTGGTGGAGTTAAGGTACAAAGAATTTAATTATGAGTTTATTGGTATAGTGTGAATTGTATTGATTTGTACATGTTGAAAAATAGCAAACGATCTCGATAAATTATGAAATTTGAGAAGAGGCCTGTATACGTGATTCTAGACAACTTTTGTGTTTTAACTTTTTATTAAAAAGATTGATTAGAACTTATAATCGGATGATCTTGGTTATTGTAGTTTTGATTCATTTTAGCAATGCAGACTTTAGATGATGTTTTAACGCACGAAACGAGCTTATTTTTATTGGTTTCGTGTAAACTGAAGTAAAAAATTATTCTGCACACTTTTTCGGAAAAAAGCATCTTAGGGCAATTTCTGTTCGTTTTCAGCTTTAGATTTTTCTGTTGAATTCTGTCTAGGTTCTTCTATCAAGTTTTTCTCTCAACCTATTCAGTTTCTACTAAATTTGTCAGCGATGCGTTTTAGGAAATTTGATTCTGTACAACTTTTATTCTCTAAGTTTTGGTCAATTCAAATTATTTAAGCATGAAACGGTATATTTTTATGCTTCTTCAGCAAGTTACTTAGGATTAAATTATACTAACTTTATTTTTTGGCAGAATGGTGGATCTTACTAACTTTTTATGTAGGGCTGACCCACCATATTTTTATTTTTATTTTATTTGTTTTATACTTAATTTATATTTCGTTGTGTACGGGGTGAAAAACTAAATGCCACCGTATCTCGGGAAACTACTCATTCGTCTCGGTGCGGATGGAACTACTTGCCTTGTCCTGTAACAAGAGTTAAATATATTTTTGTTTGTGTCTGGTGGACACGTGGGTGTTAAATCTTGTACTCATACCAGTAGGCCTGTATACTGACCCGTTTTGTCTCTTGGCAACTCGGGTGCATTTTGTTTGAGCGCAGTTGAGCTTCCTTTGCAGGATTAGTTGGGGCTATGGTGGTAACGTGGCATAACTATAGTTGTTGGACATGTCGTTTGGACTTCTTTTGTTTTCTTGAGCTCAGGGTTGATATTAGTTTATGTATTTACTATTTTTTTTTTTTACTTTAGTATTTTGATAATTTGACATGATTTGTAACTTTACATTATTTAAGTTATTTTGACTATTTATTTTTACTTCAATGATAGAGGCATTGGTTAGATATAAAATTATAGTGGATGGTTTGGTTGGCGTTTTGTTAGGTTTTATACATATGTATATACCATGTAAACTTTTGAGGATGGAAATTTACTTAAATCCTTTGGAGACGTGAACGTTTAGATTTTGTTTCACCCCTAGGATTTGAATGATGGAATATTGATTGGGGTTTAGTCCTAATTTAATATTTTAATTGTCTAAATTTTGGGGTGTGACACTTGGCGTCTTTCCAGTTGAAGGGAGACGCGGGTCAGTGGTGGAAGTATGAGCAGGGGCGCATTGGAGGGACTTGGGAGGCCTTTGTCAACGCCTTCTATGAGAAGTTTTTGCCTCCCACAGTTAAGGAGAAGTTGAGAGACCAGTTCACCAAGTTGGTGCAATTAAACACACCTGTGGCAAAGTTCAAAGCCACCTTCACTTGCTTGTCTAGGTTTGCATCCGAACTAGTGGTGACTAAGGCGCACCGTTGCTTAGAGTTTGAGAAGAGATTGAGGATCGGGCTAATGTATAAAGTGGCCGATTTGATGATTAGAGATTACGGAGACCTTGGGGAGGCAACGGCTCATATGGAGACTGTGATACAGATAGAGGAGGAGATGATGAGGGGATCTAGGAGGAGTCGGGATGCCCAAGGGGATCGTAAGAGGTAGAGAGGTCCTAATACCCAGCAGGCCTAGGGAGCACAGTCAAGATCTACCTTTCTAGTACCAAGTTCAGGTTATGAGAGAGGTGGGCAGGGGGACTTCACTTGTTTCAAGTGTGGCCAGTTCGATCACAAGTCTTCGGCCTGCCCGCAGAGAGTGGCAGGGCAGGGTAGGGCAGCGATCTACACAATCTTCGGCTCGTTCTCAGAGCTAGAGTCAAGGGAGAGGCCAGCCGCTCACTTGTTATCAGTGTGGGCAAGCGGGGCACATGAAAAGGTTTTGCCCACAGTTGGGTGGCACACCTGGTGCATTTGGTTTGAGGCAGACTTAGAGCCATCAGCCAGCACAGGCCTCTAGGGCCAATTAGGGAGCCTCTTTAGCTTAGTCAGTGCATCAGTCCTATGCTCGGAGGGGTGAGTAGGTAGATCAGAGGCCTACAGGGCGTGTGTATCTTGTTATCGCGCCAGATTTAGTACCAGCACCTTCTGTTGTGAGAGGTACTTTCTTGTTTTACAATTCAGTTGCTAATGTGTTGATTGATACGAGCGCATCCCATTCATTTATCTCGTCTACATTAGCATCGATTTTGGGGTTAGAGTTGGCTCAGTTAGCATCTCTTATTTGTGTGGTGTCACCTATCGGGGGTGAGATGGTTCTGAAGCAAGGGTGTCGGGGTTGTGATATAAAGGTTGCCGATCGCCGACTTTCCTTTTCATTTGTATTGATGAATATGTCTTGTTTTGATGTTATTTTGGGTGTAGACTGGTTGTTTTCATACTGGGATGTTATAGATTGTTACCGTCAGACGGTTACTGTATGTACCTTGAATAGAGATTGTTTTCATTTCTTGGGGGACCGGGTTGGTAGAGTCTTATCACCGGTGTATGATCTACATGGACGGAGTGAACTTAGTTGTCTTCTTGCTAGCTTCTTGAGTAGTGAGTGTGATAAAATTTGGGTAGAGTTGCCAAGAGTGTTTTGTAAACACTCGGATGTCTTTCCCGGAAATCTTATTAGTTTATCGCCTCATTGAGAGATCGAGTTCTCTATTGATTTAGTGCCTGGCATGGCACCGATTTCTATGGCACCGTATCAGTTTGTACCTACTGAGTTGAGTGAGTTGAAGACTCAACTCCAAGAATTGTTAGATAATGGTTTCATCTGCCCTAGTACTTCGCCTTGGGGAGCACCGGCTCTCTTTGCTTAAAAGAAAGATGGAGTGTTTGACTTTGTATTGATTATCGGAAGTTGAACTAGGTAACTGTTAAGAACAAGTACCCAATGCCTCGTATAGATGATCTGTTTGATCAGTTGAAAGGATCTTGTTGCTTCTCTAAAACAGACTTGAGATCGGGCTATCATCAGTTGAGAGTGAGGGAGGAGGACATCCCAAAGACGACATTCCGTACACAGTATGACCATTACGAGTTCCTAATGATGCCTTTTGGGCTAACCAATGCACCAGTTGTATTTATGGATTCGATGAACCGGATCTTCTGAGAGTTTTTAGCCCGTTTTGTAGTCATCTTCGTGGATGACATTTTGATTTACTCACCCTCTGTGCAGGAACACGAGGAACACTTGTGAGTAGTGCTTGAATTTCTTAAAGCCCACAAGTTGTATGCTAAGTTTGAGAAATGTGAATTCTGGTTGAAAGTGTAGTAATCCCAGTTTTAACTCGTCTCTGTGTGGTGTTTCAAGCTCGAGTTGGTATGGTTTTGAATAGTGTTACGTATCTTAGTTTCCCTGTATTCCCCTTATTTTGGTTATCGTGTTATAGCGGTGTGTGTGGAATAGGTAATGTCTCCAAACCTTTAGATACGAATCCAACCCGAATTGTGCCTTGCAGAGTTGCATAAGAAGTTTGTTCTTTCATGTTTTGCCACTTCACTGAGTAGGTCAGGGATCAAGTTGCCCGGTTACCTCGCAGGGGTCTAAGGGGTAGCGCCCCTTGGCGCGTCTGGGGCAGCGCCCCTGAAGCAAAAATGCAAAATGCATTCGAAGTTACTTGTCCGCTCGAGTGGCCGTTTATGCGCTCGAGCGGAGAATGTTTGGTTCCAGAAGTTTGACCTGTCTGCTAAAGTACTGGGAAAGTGTATTCGACGCTCGAGCGGAGCTTTTCGCGCTCGAGCGAAAGGCTGTGTCTGTCACGACCCAAACCCGGCCCTTTGGGTTTAGCACCGTAACCGGCCAGTAATCTGAGATTACTGAAGGCCTGCTTAACAGTAGTACAGTAAAACAGAGTTCAGGGCCCGGCGGAAGCCAATACAGTAAATGAATAATGTCCATTGAGCTGTGACAGTCTGTATGCCAAAAAGATTTTTCATGCATTCATACATACAAACAGTACAGTCTATACAAAATTTACAGTCACACAGTACAGGGACTTAATCCCTTGATAACAGTACGGTTAGTAGCTGACAGTCTATACAGTAATCTAACCAGTATGAAGACAGACGGAGAAAAAAAACAAGACACCCCAAAGCCATAGCATGGCAACTCGGAACCTCGTAGTGAGGCACAAAGGCTGGCTTGACAAAACTGGAGTCTAACCCACGCTCCTAGCTCCGATCTGGTGGCTGAGCACTTACATATATATATAAACAGTGAGCTAAAGCCCAGTGAATAACATAATGCGTAAAGAGGTTATGAATGAAATGTCCTTACAGTAATAAAATCAGTTCATTAAACAATACTTCAGTCTTTCAGTCAGAACAGTTATTCAGTCATATGTGGTACATCCATTAGCATAGCAGTAAACAGTAGGTCTTAAAGACCGAACAGTAATGATGGCCATCAATCAGTAAACAGTAGTGGTTCCACGAGGGAACCGACAGAGATCTCTGTAACAGTAACAATAGATGCTAAGGATGCCACAGTACAGTTTAGAATATAGGACATACATTCATTCAGTAAACAATATCAGTTCAGTAAACAGTTCAGTTCAGTATTCAGAAGATAATCATTTGAACATATCGTTACACAATTGTTACTCACAGAGTTTGGGCTACAGTATGCTAGAGCGTTCCTCCCCAGTCGCCAACCCTACACAATTAACAGATTGAACACACTAAGCTACACCGTTGGGAAGGATAGCAACTTAATCCCTAATGCCTCAGTGTGTTCTACATCTATATCCTCAACAAAATGTCTTAAACTAGGCCTAAGAATGCCTAGAATGGGATGAGGATGCAAAGATGCACATTTAAAAGCATTTTCAGAAAAACAGGGTCCCGCTCGAGCGCAGGTTTCCCCGCTCGAGCGGTCATGCAACAAAGGTACACGCTCGAGCGTAAACTTTCCCGCTCGAGCGTACTGTAAAAGTACTGGATGGGTGAAATCTCCGCTCAACGGACGCTTGTCGCCCACTCGAGCTTGATACACATGACTCCGCTCGAGCGCCCAATCCTCCGCTCGAGCAGACTGTAAAACAGTGCAGAGATGCTGGATGCTCGAATTCCGCGCTCGAGCGTCACTTTCCCCGCTCGAGCGGGAGTGCGAAATCTGGAAATTCCAGATTGCACCTCCAAGCCAAAAACCAAGTTCAAAAGCATTCAAAACCGATCCTCTTGGGCTGAATTTCCAGAAAATACTTGTAAACATATAGAATGACATGGTTCAAAGCTCAATTTTGAGAAATCAAGGCCCAAGGGTGTTTAATTCAAACCCAATTTCAAACCAATTTCAAGAACAATATGAACATGCAAACATGCATGAATTCAAAACATTTTGAAGCTCCAATTTGATGCTCTAATGAGCCAATTCTTTTTATAACAAGATGATTTCATGAACTGCTCTCAAAACATGGACATGCATGTGAGGGATTATGAACTACAACCTCGAAACTTCAATATATGTACATGCATGCAACAATTAAGCTTCAACATAGCAATTTGAGCCATAGGGTGGCTCTAGACTTCAACTTAGCTCTAAACCATGCAAGAATCAACTCAAAATATGAACAAGAAGACAATGGAGCTACCTTTAGTCTTGTAGTTCAAGAAGGGAGCTCAAATATGCAATCTCCTCAACAAATCTTCAATTTCCAAACAATTCACAAGCAAAATTGGGATGAAATCAACTCCTCAAGTCTCTCTTTCTCCAAGGTCGGTTGTAAGCTCAAAATGTGGCTGAAGAAGTATTTTTGATTCAAGTGTGCAAGGACTCTAATATGTTATATTGAGTGGGCCACTAAGGGTGGCAATTTGGTAATAAGTCCAATTCATGTAATTTGATACCATTAATCCAATTTAATCATACCTAATCAGTTTTCAGATAACTTCACCATAAAATCACATTAATTATGAGGATCCTAAAACATCAATCAATTCCCGGTTCGGCCGCCGATAAGGCCTTCAATTAGCAGCTTAAACACTAAAATACGAACAGATCAAATAAACAATCAACAGATAGAATGCAATTTAAACAGATGTACTCAATCACTTCAGTTTCAAATTTCAGTCAGTCAGTTCAGTATTTCAGTCAGTTCGATTATTAGTCACAATCAGTTCAGTTTAACGGTAATCGGTGGTTATTCGGTAAACAGTGGTGAGGGTTATTACAGTGTCGGATGCTTCAGCGGAGCTTTCCATGCTCGAGCGGACCATGTTATATCAGTTTCGTGAATCTGATATTTCAAATCACTTTTTCGGTTCTCTCTCTCTCTAAAACTCTCTAGAATTTCATATCAAGAGCTTCTCTCTCTAAAAGTCATCTTCTCTCTTTGATTTCTCCAAATCCATTGGGATTTAGACTTAAGTTCTTCATCAAAGTTGGTTATCATCTCGAGGGTTTCGTTGTGTGCGGTGGAGATCAAGTTTAGGCATCGTTGATTTTGGGGTTTCATCTCAATTCTTCTTCAATACTTGAGGTAGGGATTTTCTTAGAGTTATATATATACTGGCAAGATCTAGATGATTTTCAAAATCATCCTTCGATAGCTTTGAAAATTGATTGTCGATTCAAGAAGTTGAGCGATTTTGAAAGTGGATTTGTCTCTTGTTCTTTTAAAATGATCTTATGGGTTTTGATCTTCGTTGATTTAAGAAAAGATGATTTTGGAAAAAAAAAATTCAAAAGATTTGAGTTTTATAGTTTTGGGGAGAAAACTTAGAAATTGAGGGATTTTTAAAAGAAATTGAAAATCCATGAATGATATTGTTATATTTATTTTGTGTGTCAAAAGATGAAAATGTGATTTACTTTCAAAAAAGGGCATAACATGACAAATGCATTTCATCTCTTGAGACTTGTGTAAAATATATATACTTTGTTAAGGATTTCCTACTGAGCTTTATGCTCACCCTACGGGATTTTTGTGCAGGAAAGATGTGGTGATCCCACCTAACTAAAGGCGAGAAAATATGTGTTGAGAGTACAAGGCTCTCATTTTGCTGTAACTCTGTTTGTAAGCCAACGGTTATATTTGTGTGGATTTGAATAACCATTTTGTGTAAGCAGATCTAAGCCTTGAAAACTTGTAAACCCTTGGGGGTATCTATTTGTTTATGTTATTTTGATTTGAAGTGAATGTATTATCGCCTGAAGACTATTTGTATCATGTAATGCAAGTGTAGGGATTTTTTTTCAGTTTTACTTTAAAGAACCATGGTTTTCGTATTATCATTTGGGTATAAAAACTGGGGCGTTACATATTTTAAAAAAATTAAAATCACGTCCCACCCGTAAGCCCAAATCTTTCAGGACAAAATCAAACTGAATCGGATTACACATTTTTTATTATATATTATTAAGTTCTACACGTTTACTTTTTTCTTTTTTAATAATTCATATGATCAAATTAATTAATACTATTAAAACAATCAAATTAAAGTAGAAATTCACCAAATTAATAAATTATGACAATGACAATGTTATATGTAAAAAGTTGAGAGTTTGAAAGATATCAACAATCACTGTCAAATTCAATTTTAATAAATTGTGTGTTTGTGTATTTTTTTGAAATACAATTTACAAGGATAATATAGGATATTAAACTTTTTTTTTAAATGGAACAGTATTGGTTTTAATGAATTAAAATTGAATTTAACAATATTATTTTTCTAGATTTGCCCATGTAGGCTTGTACTGGTCTGGTTGATGGGTGGGCTCGGTTTTCAAACCTTTGTCCAAAACCTTAAATCATCTTTTATGGAATGGGTGGACTTGGGCAGTCAAACAGGCTGGGACGGGTCAGACAGGTTAGGTAATATCAATTTCGTTACCCGCGGGCCATTTGATGACCCCTACTATAAAGTGGACACAATCATGTGGTAGGTCGAACATACCAAATAACTTCTCTTGTTGAGGAGGTGCAATTACAAAAATGATTAGACAAATATGAACTTGAGAGAACTTCATGGCCTGATAGGCTTACTACAAGTCTTTTTTCAATGATCAAAACGATTTATTTTGTGAGACTCTTTGTGTATATCATCTATGAAAAAGCTTAGGTCAATCCAATAATCATAACTTTTTTCATTTTAGTGTGTTTGTATTTAAAAAAGTAGATGTTTATTTTAAAAAAATATATTTGTCATCTATTTTTTTTTTAAACAAATGTGACAAAATGAAAAGATTATGATTATAAGATTAACTTCTTTTTTTTTATTAATAATATACATTGAAATTCTTACAAAATAAACAGTTCAAAATATCGAAGCATGACATTATGAACTCACTGACCCATCAAACCCATCAAATTCGCTTAAATTTAAAATTACACTCGCAAAACATCCAACCCATAAGAAAACTCATGGAGTAGCTAACCACTCCACAAACGTCATTGTTACATAAAAATAAAAATGAAAAAAAGGGGCAAACGACTTTGACAAAAGGAGCCAAGCATGATCATTTCCACAAGTGATAAGGTGGTCTGAAATAACTATTTAATCTCAGCAAAATTGTCAAAAACTTGTTATAATAATTAGTCACATATTGACCACGACGGAACCAAGAATGCATTGTTAGGAGTGTCAAAAGAAAGATATTGAGAGTTGTGTCCAATGAGAATTGAGTCAAGTTGGGTTTACATAATTTTTCTTAAATTTAAATGAATTTCAATTTAATAATTATTACTCCCGGCGGAGCCACGCGGGCTGAGAGGGCGATGGCCACGGCAAGGCTTTGAATTTTATATGCAAATTTAATGCTTTTGATATTTGGTTTTTGAACTCTAAAGGAGTGGCCCTTCCAAGTTCCAATCAAAAGCCAACGCCTGTGAGGGCTAGAATTAAAACTTATCAAGACACTAGTCCCACCATTTACGTTGAATTAATAAAATTTCAACAATATTAATTCTTTATCTAATCTTATTTGTTAGAATAATATTAATATAACGAATTTCATTATTAAAGTATATTTTTAATTAGAGGTGAGTAGTGAATATATCGATCCATCAAAATCGATCGAAACGAACCGATCCGTCACATTTTGAACGGATGCGTGATGACGAGTGGACGGTTGCGGTTGATTTTCTCCAATCCGCCAATTTGGCAGACGGATGGCGAATTTGAAGTTCCTTTGGTCGCAACCAAACCGCCAAATCGCGAGCACCTTTAGTAATTTATAAGACTTTATGTTTTCAATTTGTTTAAATATTTTGTTTGTGTTTTTAATTGAAAAAAAGTTCAAATATTCTGTTGAAAAAAAGTTTTCAACTTGAATATATTTTTTGAATTGAAAAAAATAAACGTATTATTTATCTATATTTTTTTATTTTTAAATCTAACTCTAAAAGTAATAAATAGAAAATATGATATATGCTGGTAGGTTTTTTGTTTTGAAAAACATATATAAATGTAACAATACAGAGACATACAATTTCTACTATTGCTTTGTTTATGGTTTTGGTGGTTTGAATTGTTTTTATATTTTAAGAACCACAGATTGTAATATTTTATGTGGATGAGGCATGCAGTGATTGTGATATTCTAAATTTTCAAATTTTCTTTCTTTGGATGAGGCATGCAGTAATTGTAATACTTTTTTAAGTCATTTACTGTAATACTTTTTTTTTTTTTTTGAGGAAGTGCAAAAATTGAACTTTGTTGAAAATTTATAAAATTTCAAACCGCCAAACTGATTCGCATCCATTCGCCAAACCGCCAATCTGCTCAATCCACATCCGCCGGATTGGCGGACGAATGCAGATTGATTTTCTTCAATCCGCCAATCTGGCGGACGGATGGCGGATTGGAGGTTTCGTGGCCGCAACCGACCCGCGTCCACCCCTACTTCTAATACAATGCTAATAACTGAATTTACACATTAAATTATAAGGTAAGATAATAGATGACAATTATAACATTACTCAAATTTCAATATCATTTCAAATAAAAAAGTAAAAATCATTAATGTTATAATCATCATTTTTTTTCTACTAGAGTTTATTTATTACTTTATGAGTTTATTTATATGTGTCAAAATTATATTAATTTATTGTGTTTCACCACTCATGCTTGTTACTAATGAAATATTGACATATAAAATCATAAACAAAACATGATAACAAAATATAATTATTGTAACATTATTTGGTCAAAAAAAAAAAAAAAAGTGCCCATCATCAATAAAAAGGTGACCTCGCAATTTTATTTATTTATTTTTATATAATAAATATAAAAATAAATTGAGAGATAATAGATTGAAATAGTTTGGTCATATGCAACGGAAACCAACAGAGGCAGTAGTGAAGAGATGCGATACAAAGACGGTAGATGGAAGTATTTTTTTTTTATTAACAAAAAAGAAAACTTTATTGTTGAAAAAAACATACATTACATATGAATATAGACGTGGACTAGTGTAGTAAATAGAGAGGTTTTTTTTTTTTTTTTTTGATCGACAAAAATGAAAATTTTATTGATGAAAAAATATACATTACATATGAATATAAGCGTGGACTAGTGTAATAAATAAAAACATGAATCTCCTTAATTTGACTAACTAAATAGCATTTGATAGAATCGAGTGAAGAAGAAAGATTTATACAACCGATCCCATTTGATAGGATTTAAAGCTTGATTTGATTGGTTGGTATTTTTATATAATAAATATACAATCTCCATACAACTTATCTCACATAACACAATAGCTTTTGAAGTAAAAAAGACTTATAATACATGTTCATTACTAATAATACAAAAATAAAGGAGCCAAATTACTCTTACAAACGAACAATGAAAATTTTGATTGTCAATATGTTATTAAAAGAAATACAAAGCAAATAAAAGTCAAGTAATGAAAAATTACTAAGGTGTCATTTGGTAACACTTACGTTTTCAATTTTCTGTTTATATTTACAAAAATTTTAAAAACTCAAATAAAAACTTGTTTGGTAAATTTTTGATTTATAAATCAGTGGTCTCAGTTTATAAATTTGGCCAAAAAATGTAAACTCAAAAAATGTGTTTCCGTTTTGAGTTTTGAGTTTTTTTTTTTTTACCACCCAACACTAGCCACCACCCGCCACCATTTTCCACCACCGTCTTCCGCCACCACCACCCACCACCAAAACCCCCAACCACCACCTCTCACTACCCATCACCACCCGCCACCAAACCCACCTGCCACCCACTCCCACCAACCGCCGCTACCCACCACCCACACCCACCACCACTACGGCCCACCCGCCACAACCAGTCCACCGCTCGTCACCACCAACCCGCCACCACCACTCACCACCCACTTGCCACCCCACCCACCACCACCAACCAGCCAACTCCACCCACCCGCCACCACCACTACCACCACTATCACCCGCCACCCACCTGCCACCACCACCCACTCACCACCCACTCGCTACCACCCACACCCGCTACCGTTACCCACCCACCCTCCACCACTACCACCATCACCACCCGCACACCTACCATCTCGCCACTCACCTACCACCACCACCATCCCTCAGCTACCACCGCCATCAATCACCATCTACCCACCATCACCACTCACCCACCACCGTCATTCGCCACCACCTACCACCACACCACCACCCACCACCAACACCCACTTGCTACCACCCACGCCACCACCACCCACATCCGCCACCCACCTGCCACCACACCACTACCGTCACCCACCCACTCATCACCACCCCACCCACCAACCCGCTACCGCACCACCCACCGTCACCACTGTCTTCCGCCGTCTTCCGCCGCCACTTGTCATTTCTCACTCTTTTTTATATTTTTAATTTTTTTTAAACATTTTGTCAATTACCAAACGCGTTTGTAGTTTATGTTTTTCTAAAAGTAAACAAAAAATAAACAAAAATCAGTTTATAAAATTTTTGTAAATATAAACTGAAAACGTAAACGTTACCAAACACACCTTCTTATTCCATGTATAATTGTATATATTAAGTTGAGAAATTAATCTTTTCATTATTATAATAGGGAAAAGCAAGGCCACTCTAACATTTTTGGGACCTTAAGAACTCCTAATATGGGGCCTTTTATATATTAAAAAAATTATGATCAAAAGATTATGTATAATTTTTTTAAATTGTACTTACGAAAATGTTACTTTCATACACAACTAGTAAAATTTACTTAAATTTGTAACAAAGTTTACAATAAGCAAAATGATCAAAATAATCTGAGCTTAACTACTAAATAAAAAGTGAACAAACTGTAACAAAATATCATTTGAAGATCATTCTTGCATTTTTAACTGCAAAATTGTTGATCAAGCTTGCACAATTCACTTATCAATAAATCATTTTCAATGATAAAATTGCAAATCCATTAAATTTTTGTTGTAACATAGTTGACCGACAGTAATATTTAATTAATGTTAAATTTGAATTTTTTTTCCTCTAGAAATAACTGTAATTGGTATAATTAATCGTATTCTATACATAATCAATGCATTTGAGAAACATGTTGTACGAATTATGCAATTAAATAAGACAAATAGATTCATGTTTAATTAGTTAAATTACAGAACATGAAACATGATTAAGAGAAATACATATGGAACCCAAATAATGAAAGATAAGGAATCAAATTGAAGCATGTGTGTTAAAACGGATTAGCTGTCTCACCGTAGCTGCTGGAGGTACGTCAACTTCTGTCTCCCAAGATACGACGATTTAGACCGGCTAACACAGGAGCACTTTCTATTAGCTTTGGCGAACCGACAATGGCAGCACTCTCTCACACAGGAAGAATATATTATAGAAGGAGAGTAACTTGACTATAATAAGAGAGCAAAAATTTCTGTGTTGACAACCAAAGAAGATGGTCTCTATTTATACACCATAGGAGAGAGAGGAGGAGCCTCTAGCCATGAAGGCTAGCAACCAATGCCCATTACTCCTGCAAAATTCCTAGAATAATGCACACAATTCATATGGATTCAATGTGTCAGTTACACACACTATACACCTATGTGCATATACATATCTGCAGCAGACCTGGCCCAAAAAGATTAGGTTGGTGGACCACCAATCCGGCCCAGCCCAAATCTAACCCATTCCAGCAAGCCTCAAGCCCTCAAGCCCAAGCCCCACGGCCCATGAATCATGGACCAAGGACCCGAACTTGGCCCGATTCGGGCGAGCTGGCGGCGCAGGTGGCAATTTTTGCATAACCAACTTGGACCATAGTCTTATCCCAAGTTCATCCTTGAAGCATTCATAACTCCCTTTTTTCGAAAAATTTGGATGCCAAATCTTGAGGTTTAAATAACTATCAAAGTTTTCCTCCACAGTCAATGTGGGATTGGTAGTTATACACAATTTCCAATACCACATTTATGAGGCCAACTTTACGAGACAATGTCTCATTCAATTTTTAATGGTTTTTTTGTCATTCTTTTTGTGGTATATAGACCTTGTTACAAAGAATCTAAACCTATTTAATCCAACCTCAACCAATGGTTGGGACCTACTTTAATTTCACATTAAAGTCACCATAAAATCACTTTTTTCAACAATCCCCCACATGAATAAAAATTGACCGAATAAAGAAAACAGACAATGTTTACAGCAAAGATTCGGAGAGAGAGCACACAGACTAACCATGCATCAAAAAAGGTAACTGTTGGCCTTGAACCTTTTGTAGTGAAAGCCTATCGAATTTACTGGCTGACCAGTGAACGTGATATCTTAAATTGTTCTGCCGTTTGTGTAAATCAAGACAATAGATTTCACATAGGAGTTAGTCCAACCATTGTTCTTGTTCTCATTGGTGTGCCCGGTATGGCCCTAGAAGACTAGCCTGGTTTAGTGAGTGTTTTTAAAGAATTCGGCCTTACCAATTCTTAAAGAAGCGGCCCCACTTTGCACTCACATAGGTGACCTATATAAGGTATCTCGTTATACAATGGTTGATTATTCATATCACTTAGGTTATTAAAAGCATTAGCTTAACCTTTCACCCCCACAAGGTATCACCGTACAAAGGAATGGGCAAGAGGTTTTACATCTTCAATGACTTACTCGTTATATAAAATTAGGTTATCCCTTTGAACCTAGATCTTGGGATCTCTAGTAAACCAGGTTGGGTTTTCCGTTCTGGTAACATTACTAAAGGCCTTAACACCATTCCTTTTGACAATGTTTCTACTAACTCTCGAGTTAACCCTTTGGTTAGCGGATCCGTAATATTGTCCTTAGACTTTACATAGTCTAGAGAGACAACTCCATTAGAGAGTAGTTGTCATATGAAATTATGTCTATGACGGATATGTCTAGACTTCCAATTACACATATTACTCTGTGCCCATCCAATCGCTGATTGGCTATCATAATGAACATAGATAGAAGGCATAGGTTTCAGCCAACGTGGAATATCCTCAACGAACTGGCAAAGCCATTCAGCTTCTTCAGTTGCTTTATCCAAAGCACTAAACTCAGATTTCATCATTGATCTTGATATACATGTTCGCTTGTAAGATTTCTAAGACACGACTACCCCTCTGAGGGTAAACACATAACTACTAGTGGATTTGGAGTTCTTTATATTAGATATCCAATTGGCATCACTATACCCTTCTAGTACTACTAGGTATCTGGTATAATGCATCCCATAATCTCGGGTGTAGCGTAGATAACCTAACACCCGCATAGTGCCCCTCCAATGAGTGGCATTCGGATTACTTGTATATCTACTAAGCTTGCTAACAGAGTAGGCTATATTCGGCCTTGTACAACTCATCAGATACATCAAACTTTCAATGACCTGAGAATATTCTAGCTTAGAGACACTCTCACCACTATTCTTGGTCAAATGTAGACTCATGTCTGATTTAGCAAATTTCTCAAGTATCTTCTCAATATAGTGAGACTGAGAAAGTAAAATACCACTAGATGTTCTGGTAATCTTAATACCCAGAATGACATCTGCAAAGCCCATATCGTTCAAGTCAAACATAGAGTTTAACAATCTCTTTGTAGTTTGAATCATTGAATCATTATTACCAACAATGAGTATGTCATCTACGTATAGACACAAAATGACAAAATATTTGTCAGTGTCTTTAACATATACGCACTTGTCACTGTAGACACCCCATTTTTTATGGCCCTTATGACTTAGACGTCTTTGTAGGTACACCTGATGGTAAGTCTGTTTGCTCACTAAGTGCTCGAAGACATCAGCGGAACGCCACAGCTTTGAGCCTTTCAAACCCTGCACCCTTGTTGGCCCATTTTTGGACCATGCCTTGGTCTTTCCAGCCTGCAACCTTTGGTGGCCTGCCGACCATCACTTTTGGTTTGCCAGCCACTAATGTGGCTTGCCGGCCACCCTGATGTCCAACCGACCACCAGTGTTTTCTGTAGATATTTTATGCCAGCTGTTTGCACAAATGCATGCATCTGTCAACACATGGAGGGCTGGATCTCCTTGTAGAAATTTTATGTTTTCTATATATAGGGACCCCGTCTCTCATGTTTGGGGGTTAGAAAATTTTAGTCTAAAAAATTCTCTCTCTTTCTACAATTCTCTCTCTCTCTCTACAAATTCTCTACACTTTTGCCTACTTACACCACACTCTTGCCTATACTTCCTTAACCAAATCCTCTCACCTTTGAGCTGAGGTTCCTTGAGGCCTTCTTGGAGCTCTTGAAGTTGGTTTTAGCTTGAATTGCGGCCTAGAGTTACCCTTTGCTTCAAGAGGTATAATACTTGCTTTATTAGCTTGTTTTGCATACTTGTTTTTCTATCTTTTTTCCACTGTTTTGGGCTGTTTTTGAGCTATAAAAAAACTCTATTTTTGTGGGCTGAAATTGGTGTTTTTGGCCATTTAAGGTTAGGGGGTGGCTCACCCCTCTTCATTCCCTGTTTATAAGGCCATTTCACCTTTGTTTCCCATTTTCATACCATCTTTTTTGGGCCTATAAACACTGATTTTCAGAGTGTTTTTAGTGGTAAAAATCAGGTTTTGAAGTCCAAATTTGGAGGGGTTAGCCTCCTCTCTTTGTGTCTTGTTTGTTAGTCTAGTCGGTGCCATGCTTTAGCTTATTTTTCTAGCCTTTTGTAGCCTTATTGCAGCATGTTTTAGGCTCTATTATAGATTGTTTTAACATTGTTTTTGGTTGGTTGTTGCATTTGAGTCTTATATTGCATAGTTCTAGTGTAATAGTTCTCACAAGCTTGATGTTTTAGGCCTTTAGACACCACTTGTTTGAGTTGATTGCATGTTTTTAGTGCTTTTCACACTTAATTTCAGCAAGCATAATCTCTGCAATCTCCCTCATTTCTTGGTTTTTAATTTTGCTTTGAAAGTGGTTTCAAGTCATTTGCTTGCCTAAGTGTGAAATTGATGTTTCATACTTAATGGTTTAATCCGTTATGAGGTTCATTACCAACATTATGATACTTCTTTCATACCTAAAACAACTTGTGTTTTGAACCCTCCTTCCATTAGAGGACTTTAATTCACCTTTGGACTTAATTTGATTAAAGGATGGTTGGAAAGTTAAAATGAGCAACTAAAACTTGGAACTAAAAGTGAGCAAATATAAGAATTTGGTTGTGTTTTGATGTGTTCAATCGAATGTTAATTGAGCACATGGAACTTGGACCATTTCATACTTGTTAGTGATGAAATAATCCAAGTCTCCAAGGTCGCCTTCTTCCCTTGATCTTTCATGAAAGGGAGGAGGTTTGTGTCTTGTTGTTGGATTTATTGAGCTTGCACATCTTGAGTCACAAGCCATCATGCAATGAAATTGCTTGAGTTGGTGGTTTGTGGCTTAAGTTCACAACTCCTTGGATTTGTTCATTAAATGGAGTGGTGAATTGTGCAAACAATCCTTGAAAATACCCTATATATGCTCTGTTTGTCCTCTGTTACAGCAAGATGAACCAGTGCATCAGTGGCCGGCTGGCCACTTTCCATGGCCGACAGACCACCATCCATGGCTGACAGATGGCCGGCAATATTCACCAGTGGCCGGCTGGTCACTGATGCAAATCTCAGCAGAGTGTCGGTAAGGTGGAGGAAAGTTATTCTGGAAGTGTTCAATTGTGCAAACAGAGGCTTTCAAGAGCAAAACAAAGGTCTTTTTGGGTGGAAACCGAGCATGTGCATGCACATCTTTCATTTCCCGAGGCAAAGTAACTAATTGGCTTAGTTTAGTTACTTAGTTTAATTATTAGTTGCAATTATTTTGTAATTATTTAATTAGTTAGTTAGCAAATTAGTTCATTTGTTGTTGTAATAATTAGTTAATTAGTTTGACTAGTTATTCATTCGGACTCTCCTTCGTGAGAGAAAAATGATGTAATAATGCGTACGTCTTCCAACCCCACGTCTTTCTCCCTTTTATTTTCCTACTTTTGATGGTTAGATTAGGGACACATTTCAATTAGCATACCTTATGCTTGTATTCATTCATCTTGTATTGCATGCATCGAGGCTCGACGCATCATTCAAACTGCATTATTATTTCAATACTTCTTTGAATACGTGCTTAGACCACATGCTATTTAAATGGATCCATATAACAAATTAGTAGCCGAGCCTATTAATTGCATTATTGCATCTGTTGCATTAGACATTTGGCATAGTTAGGAATCATGCATTTTTCCTAACTCTTTTGTTTTATCTTAGCTTGGAGTACTGTAGACACCCTATTTTTTACCGTCCTTAAGACTTGGACGTCATCGTTTGAACACTGGATGATTATCCATGCTCGTGTTCGTTTTGAGTTTCCGTAGGTCTCGACCGCGCTCCTTGCCTCAAGATCTCTCAACTTGTCTGTTTTGTGCTTGGTTGTGGACCAAACACTTGTGTTTTTGCTTCTAAGGGGAGAGGGTGGCTTGTTTGCCATACTCTCAACCCACCAGCCAAGGCTTGAGGCCATCGGCCTTGTTTTCTTTCCATCGGCCAAAGGCATTGGCCGATCGGCACTTTATTTGGTCGGCCGGCCTTTATGTTGGTCGATCGGCCATTTTTGGTGGCCGAACCCTGTTCATCTGCTTTATGCAGATATTTTATGCCAGCTGGCACAGCTAGCATAGCTAGCATGCACAATTGACCCCTTCCATACACGTGTATAGAGGGATTTGAGCTTTGCTTAGCTTCTCCAAGAAGCTTTGCAATTTGGCTTTCTATAAGAAGGGAGGCCCTCCTCCCTTCTCAGGGGTTTTGAAATTAGGGTTAGAAAGTTGTATCTCTCTCTATCTCTCTATCTCCCTATCTCTATCATTTGTGTGTGTATTTTGTGACGTAAAGTGAGTTTTGTTCACATTATTGCACACAAACACCTAGCATTACACCATCCTTGGTTGTTGAGGTTCTAAGGAGTTGTTGTTAAGGTTCTTGGAGTGGTTTTGATCAAAGAGAGGTGCTGGTGTTGTGTTCTTGAAGGTGTTCTTCAAGGGTGAGCATTCTTTCTTTAGATACCCCTTTCTTGCTTAGGCTTTTAGCCCTTCTTGCTTATTGTTTTAAGCTTAGCTATTAACTGATAAAAGTTCTATTTTTATTTGCTTTTGAACTTGGTTTAAAGTCATTTTGAGGTTTGGGGTTGTTTACCCCCCTTTAAGGCCTTGTTAGGCCTTATTTTAGGCCATCCCTTTTGGCCCTTGCTTTGAGCTTTGCATGACCTTTCCACCACTAAAATCCAGAGGATTTTCAGTGGTGGAAAGGTGGTTTTAGTGTCTTAAATAGGAGAGGGTCATCCCCTCTCCTTGTTGTCTTGAAAGCTTGCATAAATGGCTTATGTTGGTAGCTTGTAAGCTTAGCTTGTTTTAGCTTCATTTCAGTATATATTAAGCTTTTTTTTGCCATGATATAGCATTGTTTTAAGTTGGTTTAGACATACCATGCATGCTTCATGTACTTGTCTTGTAATCTCATGATTTGCCTTAACATGCATCATGCTTTAAGCCATGTTTCTAGCATGATTTTGGCTCGACTCCATGAAGCTTTTAGTCTTATTGTAACATGCTTAAGCTCTGATTTGAGTTGTTTTGACCATATATGCCATACTTTGTATAGCCACCATGCATTTTAGCTTGTTAGCTTTGAGTGTCCAAGTCACTAGCATGCTTTACTTGGCTCATTTCAGTGATTTGGAATCACTTGTTATGTTATTTCAATCCATATAGTATGCTCATATACTTGCATTTATCACTCCTTTAATGTTTTGAAGGGTTTGTGTTTTATGCCTCATGAATGTGCCATTGTGTATGCCATCATGCTTAGGTCTTTGGGATGCCATCTAAGTGAGTTTTTGGACTTACTTTAACATGCCATAACTCTGTTTTTCATTGCTTAAATCATGCCATGTTTGGTTTTGATAGGTGTAGTGTAACAACCTCTTTGGTAGCCTTGCATGCCTCATGTTTTGGCATTGTGTTCTAGCTTGTGTTGGCTAGTTTCGAGCTTGCTTTCGATCTTGTTTGGACCTGCCTTAAGACTGTTTTAGGTCCTCTTGGCCCTTTGGGGCCTGCTTTGTATAGCCTTGGTTTGAACCCTTAGGCTAGTTTCAAGCTTTAAGTTTTCTTGCATACTTTGCTCGTGTACTTTGGTCGGTTCGGCACCTCTCCTAACATGATTTCAGAGCTTAACATGTTTGCCTAATATCCATGTTTGTCTCCCTTTAAGCATTCTTAAAAGTTGCTCTACAATGCTTAAGGTAATGGACCATTAGTATGCATGTTTATGTGTATTTTATGCCTTTGTCGCATCATTTTGGCCACTGATTTGGACCTATTTGAGAGTTGTCCATTTTGTTTTAAGACTATCTCCGCATGTTGTTGCATGCTTGCCTTGTATGTTGTTGCATACTTGGCCTATTGCATGTTGTTGCATGCTTGAGTATATCACATTTGGCATGCCCCTTTTGTTAAGTTGCTTTGCATGTTTGCATGCATTGTCCCTTGCATGTTGTTGCATGCTTGCCCTATATGTTGTTACATGCTTGCCTATCCTCAAATGTTGCCACATGCCTTGCATGTTTGCATGCTTGTTTAGGTTGCATTGCTTTTGGCATGCTTATTACCATTAGCCTTTTATGGCATTGTCCTTGACATGCTTCATGTTGCATTAGTTTTGCTTGCATGTTTGCATCCCTTGCCTCTTGATCAAGCATGATAGAGGTTGGGGCCCCTTATGTGTTGTGTGCATTTAATTTGATATAAATTGCACACTCGACTCCTTTGGCCATCATGTATTGAAATGCGTGATTGGTGGTCCGAGGGTCAAGGACTACACCCTTTTGAGTCTCAAACATGATAAGCAGGGTGGTCGTGCAAACATTGCCTTATAAATGTATTGCCATGCTCTGTTTGTCCTCTGCTGCAGCAACACAGCATTCTGCAGGAAGATATGGCCGGTCGGCCATCTTCAGTGCCGGTCGGCTAAATATTGTTGGCCGAGAGCTTTACATTTGGTCGATGACCAATTTCCCATGGCTGATGGCTCTATCTCTTGGCCGATGGACTCTCAGAAAGTCCCCAAGCTGGTTCAGAAGTTTCATAGAAGTTGGCACAGTTTTCAGAGGTACAAAGCAGTGTAAACAGAGGCAACATGTGACATGGCGATGGATTTCCGAGCGAAGGCGTCCGAGCACGCATGTATCCCTCTTCCCGAGGCTGTTTTTTCTGTTTTCATAGCTTAATTGATTTGCTTAATTAGTTAAGTGTTGTGTAATAGTTAATTAGCTTGTTAGTTAGTTAATTATGTAATTTGTATTATTCTTTCAGTCCCTCCGTCGAGAGGGCGCAATTGTGTAATAAGCGTGCGCGTGTGTGATGCATGTCTTCCAACCTCCACTTCTTTCTCCCTTTTACTTAACCGCTTATGATGGTTAGTTCTAGGGCACGTTTCAATTAGCATCCTTATGCTATGCATGTTTGCATCATTCATCTGTATTGCATGCACCGGGCTCGACGCATCATACTAACTGCATCGTATTTCAATTCCAACTTGAATACATATTGTCCGCATCTCACATGCCATTTTAGACTAGCTGACCTATTCTAGTTGCATTTGTTATGTGATGCATTAGCCATCTTACATGGACTTGGATCATACATTGATACTAACATGTTCTTTGTTTTGGCTTGGAGTACACTGTGAGTGTTTATGCTTTAGCATCTCGCATGTATGTGAATGTAACATGATACATGCTTGCTAATTGCTTATGTGATATAACTGCCTGAATGCATGTGGGTGAAGGTTGGATTACTTGAATTGGAACAATTCATTAAATCCGTATTTTAGCCTGCTTACGAGTAGCAAACTTCAAATCATTTTCCAAACAAACGGATCTGCAATGCTTTGTTCCAAATTAGGCGATCTAGTCTATACTTGTGTGTTATGCGCATCACATAGTAATTCTAGCTAATTAACCAGAATAAGAACGCATGTGTTTTCAAAAACAAAATATCATGTTTAGTACAGGCCGATCTTTGATCGGGCGAGCGGGGGTGCTCATAGATAACCTTTCCCTATCGTACCCAAGTTCCCGAGCCGAGGCAACTTTGGTGATGACGAACACGTGGCCTTAGGCACGAGTCATGGTTTCCTAAATTCCCTCCAAAATAAAATATTTAGGTGGCGACTCTGTATCTGGCAAAGTAGTCCATGTTTGGCACTTCTTTCTTAAAAATCAGTTTTCCAAAACGATTTGCCGAATTTAGACTCTTTGGTGATTTATCGGTCTCGCATTGCACTTTGCGAGATTAGATTCAAAACCGTGACATTTGAGTCCGAACTATAGAAGCATGAGGCCCTCGGGGCACATCTACAAGTACTAGGTGAGTTTTTAATGTTTTAGCATACCTGCATGAGTGTGAGTGATTGCCATGACTAGCATGCTTGCCATGAGGCTAAGTGCTTACTTGATAAACTACTTGAATGCCTGTGGATGAAAGCTTGTTGCTTGAATTGGAATAATTCAGTGAACGTACATTTTTAAGCCCACTTTGTTGAGTGGCAAATTCACAAACTTTAAACCCACTTGAGGTGGCAAAATCAAACAATTTTGCAAAAACAAACATGAAATTCAATTGTTTCAATTCGGGTGAGTGCGGGTGCTCAATTCATGACTTTCCCCTCTCGTACCTAAGTTCCCAAGCCAAGGCAACTTTGGTGATGACGAACACGTAGCCTTTGGCACAAGTCATGGGTTTCTTAAATTTCTCCAAAATAAAATATTTAGGTGGTATATCTGGCAAAGCAGTCCAATTTTGACATTTTTGATTCAAAATCAATTTTCCAAATGATTTACCGGAT
This sequence comes from Camellia sinensis, assembly GCF_004153795.1. Taxonomy (NCBI): domain Eukaryota; kingdom Viridiplantae; phylum Streptophyta; class Magnoliopsida; order Ericales; family Theaceae; genus Camellia; species Camellia sinensis. The sequence continues at coordinate 1,650,122 of NW_021025808.1, read as the reverse complement.
TTGGACTATTTGGTGTTTATCAATTTCACATTGCACTTGTGAGATAAGATTTAGAACCGTGGGAGTCCGAATTGCAGGACTTTCTTTCAAACCTCCGAAAGGGGGTGCGAAAAAGTCGAGCTAAAATTTCTGGTGACTCTATTGGGGTTTTAGAGAACTTGACCCGAACTCATGATATGGCATTTTATCTACACTCATGTGTTTCTTTGCATTTGCATTGGTGCGCTTAAGTCACTGTGTTTGTCATCTGCTATTTCTAGACGGTTTGCTGGAAGCTTGCTTGGCAAAGCTTGCCAAAAGGTTGACCAGTCGCTGGCTCTGCCACGATGGGAACACAAACCTTGGGTTTGGACTACCGCTGTACCATTTGATCCTCCTTTGACTTCTCGGTGTTAGGTAGTCTTGCCGAGGTACCCTTTTTGACCAATCAGCCTAGTTGCATATCGAAAGCCATAAAGACTGTTCCAAACTAGGACAGGTTGCTCACCCGAATACAGGATTGTGTGAAACCACTTTGCTTGAATAGTTAAACCTAGTTCCTGATGAAACTAGGACAAGGTAACCCTACCCCATCATTGGGGTGTCTTGGTTCTCACTTAACTGGTATGTGCTTTTAGAGTGAAACTCTACAGGAACGTGCGTATCAGTTGCAAGTTTGGGTATCAGATTTGGGGCAGAAATCAGTGTTGAGTGCTGTTCTGCAACTTTTGATTACATCTGCTTTGGTGATGACGGACGCGTGGCCTTTTGGCACCGAGTCAGGGTTTCCTAAATTTCCCAAAATAAAATATTTAGGTGGCGACTCTGTATCTGGCAAAGCAGTCCATGTTTGGCACTTCTTTCAAAAATCAGTTTTCCTAAAACGATTTGCCGGATTTGGACTCTTTGGTTCAGATTTAGAACCGTGACTGCGAAAGTCGGGTCCGAGCTGTAGCGAGGTCCCCCGCGGGCTTGTTACATCAGCCTAGTTGCATATCGAAAGCCATAGAGACTGTTCCAACTAGGACAAGTTGCTCACCCGAATATAGGATTGTGTGAAACCACTTTGCTTGAATAGTTAAACCTAGTTCCTGATGAAACTAGGACAAGGTAACTTACCCCATCATAGGGGTGTCTTGGTTCTCACTTAACTGGTATGTGCTTTTAGAGTGAAACTCTACAGGAACATGCGTATCAGTTGCAAGTTTGGGTATTAGTTTTGGGGGGCAGAAATTCAATGTTGAGTGCAGTTTTACAACTTATGATTACAACTGTGTCTTGTTCACATCTAAGCTGAGGTATTGTGCGGTTTCTGATTTTTGCTTTCCTTTTGCTTTATTTCTTTTTTTGCAAGGTAGTTTATCATAATTGCTTCAGATAGTTTGGTTACCCCCAAGCACTCTAGACCCATGTAAAGTGACTTTACAGATCCGAGGATCTTGTTAGGGGACAGCCTGTGTTTGCTTCGCTCCCACTAGTTACGGGATGAAGGAGAATTAGGCATATTTCACCAGTTCAACAATCGTCTGCATTCAGTCAGGGACAATTTTCTACATCTAGGCCAGTAACAGATCACTCGTCTGTTCAAATGACTCAGTACCCTGCAGCCTCTATGGAGGACTTGATCCATCATCTCAAACAAACAGTGGAAACCATGCAACAAGATACTGCCCGCCAAGCTGAAGTTACAGCCCATCAAGTCGAAATGATAAACAGGCTGCAGCAACAGTAACCACAGTAAGCAGCAGCTTCTGCTTCCCATGCACCCCCTGCGGGTATTCCAGCACCCGGAATCACTACTAATGTCCAAGAGAATCTGGGCACTCTGGTAGACCCCATCCCACAGCAAGCCTCTAAGACACCGATGTACCAAACTGAGGCGCCATTTGAATTCAAGGTTGACCCCACCGTACTAAAGGTTAACAAGTTAGAGATGTTTCTCAAAACGGGCACAAGGCGTGAACTCAATCCTCGACATCAAGGATGGATATACTGACTCTACGGTAACTCTGCCAGATCGGTTCAAGATGCCATACATAGACCGGTTAGATGGCTCTGGGGATCCTATGATCCATTTGCGGTTATTCTCAGACATCCTGCGGCCAATGGGCCTCACCAGACTTCAAAAGTTGTCGCTTTTCGGCTAAACCATGTCAAGGATAGCAACTATTTGGTATGCAAAGCTGGAGGACTCTGTGAAATGGAGCTGGGAGGAAATGGCTGAGGCCTTCATTGCACAATACTCATACAATACGCAGATCAAGGTCACAACTCGTGATCTTGAAACGACCCGTTAGGAGCCCAAGGAGGGCTTCTCAGATTTTGTAACGAGATGGAGGGCCAAGGCTTCAATGATGACTACCAGGCCATCCAAGAAGGATCAAATCAAGATGTTGGTCCGTAATCTACAAGGGAAATTATTGCAAAAAATGATTGTCTTGTCGTTGTTCACATTCACTGAACTCCATGAAATAGGAGTTCAGATCGAAGATGCGATGAAACAAGGGTTGCCAACTGATGAAAAGGAGCAGGCCAAGAGGCCTTTTACACGCATTTCCAATGCAACCACAAGTGGAAACACAACTGCGCGGCCATCTGATGTGAATGTTGTCACCACTACAGCCAAGACTGCCAACCCATTCGTCAGTACAAATCCACAAACCTCAAACAACCAAGCCTGATCTCAGAAGGCCTTTACCCCGTTCTATATGCCTTTATCCAAAGCTCTGGGGGTGCTGATCAAAAAAGGGCATCTTAAGTCGTTAGAACAACGCCCACTACCCAATCATCTCCCACCTAAACACAACCCAGCCAAATACTATGCTTTTCACCAGTAGCACAGTTACGACACAGACCAATGTTACAGGCTGCGTCATGAGATTCAAGATCTCATTGACAACAAGGTGATAGCACCGCCCCAAAAGCCCAATGTAACCACTAACCCTCTTCCAGCCCACAACTAGGTTCCTCTACCCTGGCATTTAAATCTAATACATACACTGTCCATCCCTATGACCCCAGCGTATACATTACCCCTTCACAACTACCCAAACCGACTGTGTTCATTCTTAAAAACACGGACTTATGCATGATGGAAATATCTACACTCCAACCTGAACCTGTGGTGGTGACAATGGTAGAAGGAGGAAGGTTAGCCTTAGAAGAGAAGGTTATCCTTAGAAGAGAAGGTTAGCTCATTGCTTGAGAGCTCTGCAGACTTAGCTGAGGGAGTGTATGACTTGTGCTGTTACATTGTACTAGTTGATCAAGCCAAACCAGAAGTGGTACTACCGACAATAGCGGAGGTCATTATGGTTCAAGAAGATGGCCTAAGCAAAGGTCTAGATAATCTAGTAGAGCTAGAAGAAGACTTAGACAATCTGCAATTCTACGACGAACAACATCAGGGGGATGTGCAGATTAACTGGTTTGATATGAATGGGTTGACAGACAACTTCAGATGGCTTAGTGATGAACCTGACCGAGAGGAAGAAACTCAACCAAAACCTGAAGAAAAGGAAGCAAAAATAGCTGCAGTGGCTGAAATGACCGAGGACAAGGGGAAATTGTCAAAAAGCACCTGCATCACGAATTTAGCTTAGGAATTGGGTGTCGTAATTACTGCTAATACAGAATAGGAAGCTGCATTGAAGCATTTTGTGCAAGAAAGTGATCAAGACAAACAGGAAGCTGGAAAAGCCCAACACCCTACGGGGGATACTTCTGATGAAGAGATGATTAGAACGGAGCTAGACAACTATTTGTCGGCTGCCGGAGGAGCATGGTGGAAGGATGATGATTTACTCTTGGCTTACACCGATAAAGATTGGGGTGGAAACCTCCAAACAACACTTGGTACTTTGAAGAGATAGACCATATGACTAGAAGTGGGCGGTATTTCAAGCCCCCACACTTGGACTAAGCTGAAGCCTTCAGGAAAGATAAAGAGGTTAAAAGGCAGAAGGAAAAGCAGTTAAAGAAAGAGGCAGTTCTGAAGCAACTAAAGAAAATTTAGGCAAATATTTCAATTTGGGGGCTGCTTATGGTTTCTCGAGTGCATCGACAGGCTGTATTATCAGCAATGGACAAAGCCAAATTGTCCATTGACACCACTCCTGAATAGCTTGTTGGATTAATCTTCCCCGGAGGCGCTACGCCAACTTTAACCTTCTCAGACAAGGAATTGTCGTCGAAAGGTTTAGCACACAACAAACCTTTGTACATATCAGTGGAGTGCAGAGAAAAGTGGGTACCAGTGGTATTGGTCGACACCAGGTCAACAATCAACGGCTGTCCATCTCGTACAACTTATGTCATCGGCCTGAAACCAGCAGATTTCCTGCCTACAGCCCAGGTGATTTGGGCGTACGACAATACGAGCAGAGAGGTTATGGGCATAGTACAGATCAGAGTTCAAGTGGGTCTAGCTCAACAAGATATTGAGTTTTATGTCCTGGATATGCCGGCCACTTTCAATCTATTGCTTGGAAAGCCGTGGCTACACCAAGTAAAAGTTGTCTCCTCTACCCTCCACCAAATGCTGAAATACCCCCATGGAAAGGGGGTGGCTATTGTGTTTAGGAATTCATCTATCCATCCTCTGCCAGAGGTAACTATACCTGTGCTGAAAATTGTTCATGGTGAGGAGGATGTTTTCCTTTCTAGATTTACCCTAGCTAAAGCCCGGGCAGTGCAAAACATCTTGGTAGCTGATGAGGGCTTGTACGTCAGTGCCCAATCAATCTATTTCATGAACAAGCTCCAACATGTACCAGGAATGGGGTTGGGAAGAAGTGGCCAGAAAGGCATCACTACATTGGCCGATATGCCACATAATCCACATGACTTTGGTCTTGGGTATACGCCCACCAAAGAGGATTAGGTTAGGAAAGAAAAAGAGATAGCAGGCAGAGCTAGAGCTAAGCAAATCAGGAAGCCCTATGAGCTTGTGCACAGACCAATTCGGGAAACCCTGAATGGTCATTTTGTTCAGGAGGGTGAAGACTTCCCATTTTGCGATTTCCCCGAACCTTGGTTCAATTCTGAGAAGCAGTATGTTCCTGGCTTCGAAATTTTCTTCGACTTGCAGCTGCAAGACAGTGATAAAGAGGAAAAAGCTGAACTGACTGCTGAAGCTGAACGGAGCATAGAAAATGACCTGGACAGCAACGAACTTGAAGTAGGCGCAGCATTGGCATGTCTCCTTTCAGATCCTCCGATTGACTCAGAGAGCTTAGGAGATAACCTAACCGTTTCCATGATCGGGGACCAACCGAGTGTGAACCTTTCTAGAAGCATTTTGGATGCATCTGACCCACCATCCCTCATTTGGCAGCTGGAGTAGGGCTACCTGTCTAATAGTTCTGAGTCGGGTAGTGAGCCAGAATCTGATTGTACAGAGTCTGTGGAGTCGGAATCAGATTCTAATGCTTCTGAGTCTTAGTCTAGTATTCCTAGGGGTGATAACCCGGATGCCAAGTTCTTTTCCAAGTCGTCTTTCTCTTTTGCTTTTGAGTTGGCTGTAACCGAAGAACTGGATGAGCTGAACCTTTTAAATGAGAATGCCACTGCAGATTCTGAGTATTTCTCTGTGCCGCTTGTTTATTGCATTGATCAAGACTTTCAAAATTTTAATGAAAACGACGAGGAAGGAATTCCTCTAGTTTTGAAAATTTTGATTAATCGGGAGGAGAAGAGGTTTGGAAAACCTCTTGCTGATGAAATCATTACTTTTAATGTAGGTACTGAGAAGGATCTGCGTTTGGTCCAGATCGGGTCCACGTTGTCTTTGGAGGAGCGCGAGCGCTTAGTCGCTTTATTAAAAGATTTCAAAGATGTTTTCACGTGGTCCTACGAAGACATGGCTGGAATCAATCCTGAGATTGTACAACATCGGATCCCTCTTGACCCCGATGCCGACCCGTCAAGCAGAAGTTGTGAAGAATACGCCCGGATTGGGCTTTGAAAATCAAGGAGGAAGTCACCAAATAGATTGAAGCAGGGTTCTTGCTAGTATCTGAGTATCCAACTTGGTTGGCCAATATCGTCCCAATGCCAAAAAGGATGGCAAAATCAGAGTCTGTGTTGACTTCAGGGATTTGGACAGAGCTAGTCCGAAAAACGACTTTTCCTTGCCGCACATTGATGAATTAGTGGACTTGTTCGCAGGTCATGCATTGTTTTCCTTCATGGATGGATTTTCCGAGTATAACCAAATTCTTATGGCGCCCGAGGATAAAGAAAAAACCGCCTTCACTACGCCATGGGGAACCTACTACTACAGGGTAATGTCATTTGGGATGAAGGATGTCGAGGCTACCTATCAAAGGGTTGCAACCACAATTCTGCATGATATGATCCATAAGGAGGTCGAGGTGTATGTGAACGACATGATTGTCAAGTCCAAACAAAGAAAGGGCCACTGCATCGCCTTAAAGAAATTCTTTCAACGGATCAGAGAGTACAGACTGAGGTTCAATCCACAGAAGTGTACTTTCGGTGTAACAGCAGGGAAAATGCTGGGTTTCTTGATCACAAAGAGGGGCATCGAGGTAGATCCTTCCAAAATCAAGGCCATCCTAGAAATGCCACCACCAAGGACTGAAAAGAAGGTGTGAGGCTTTCTGGGTAAAGTGCAATTCATAAGACGATTTATTTCTAAATTAACCTTAACTTGTGAACCACTTTTTGGTCTCCTGAAGAAAGGAAAGAAGTTCCGATGGGATGACTGATGTCAATTCGCTTTTGAGCAGATCAAGCAGTATCTTCAGAATCTGCCTGCGTTGTCACCGTCAGAGCCAGGGAAGCCCTTGATTATGTATCTATTAGCAACAGACACAACAATGGGATGCATGCTTGCTCAAGAATCTGAGGATAGGGTGGAGAAAGCCATCTACTAGTTGAGCAAGGAAATGCTAGATTATGAGACCCGCTACACTTTGCCGGAGAAAGCTTTCTTAGCCTTGGTATGGGCTACCAGGAAGTTCAGGCACTACTTGTTAGCTCACTTTGTAATTCTGGTTTTGAGATTAGATCCCATCAAATATCTATTTGAAAAACCAGCACTTACGGGTAGGCTAGCTCGTTGGTTGTTTCTTTTCTCCGAATTTGATCTGAAGTATGTCACTCGCAAGTTGGTCAATGGGAGAGCTGTGGCGGAGTTCCTGGCAGATCACCCAATAGAAGGGAATGAAGAAGTAGAATACTTATTCCCAGATGAAGCTATTCTGCAGGTCGAGGAAGAGATATGGACAATATACTTTGACGGACCGTCTAACCAATACGGTTATGGGATAGGTGTGTTGCTGATAGCACCCAACAATTCCCATATACCCTTAGCCTTCAAACTCCGGTTCAAGGTATCTAATAATGAAACAGAGTATGAAGCGTGTATCGTTGGTTTGGAAGCCGCCCTGAAACTAGGGGCAAAAAGGTTAGACATCATCGGGAATTTGAACCTAGCTGTTTCTCAAGCAAATGGAGACTGAAAGGTCAAAGAAGAAAAGATGAAGATTTATCACCAAACCCTGGATGTTCTGATTCCTAGGTTTGAAAAGTTGACTTTTACGCATCTATTAAGAGAGAACAACAAGTTCGCTGATGCTTTATCAACTCTATCATCCATGATAGACATCCTACTTGGACTCTGGATGTGTCTGATCATCATTAAGCAGAGATATATACCGGCCTACGAGACTATTGCCACAATAGATGAAGCACAAGATCAAAACCCTTGGTACTATGACATCTGGAACTTCTTGGAAAATGAGATTTATCCACCAGGGGCAAATGTCAAAGATAAAAGGGCAATACGGCGGATGGCCGTTCAATTTATCATCTGCGGAGGTAAACTGTACAAGAGGGGTCATCTGGGAATGCACAAGTTATTTGTCGAAGTAAAGGAATCAAAGCACCTAATGGAGGCCATCCATGGGGGAGAGTGCAGAGCACATATGAACGGAGTGATGTTAGCCCGAAAGATTCTCAGGCAAGGTTACTACTGGTCTACTGTGGAGGAGGATTGTATCGGTTTTGTTCGGTGATGCTACAAATGCCAAATCCATGCGAACCACATGAATATCCTGCTGTCGAAACTGTACAACATAACTTCACCATGGCCTTTTTCAGTCTGGGGAATCGACGTCATCGGCGCAGTCACACCGAAAGGGTCGAATGGGTATGAATTCATTATAGTGGCAATTGATTACTTCACGAAGTAGGTGGAAGCTCAGTCCTATACAGTGTTGAAAGTAACGCATGTGGCTAAGTTCATCCAAAACAACATCATTTGTCGATATGGAGTCCTAAACGAGATCATTTCAGATAATGGCTCCCACTCCAAGAAAGAAATGATAGACTTGTTGGAGAAATACAACGTGGCTTTTCATAAGTCATCTACATACTAGCCATAAACCAACAGAGCTGTTGAGGCTGCCAACAAGAACATCAAGCATATTTTGCAGAAGATGGTTGAGACCTACAGGAACTGGCCAGATAAATTGCCGTTTGCACTCTGCGGCTATAGAACTTTAATCCAGACGTCTATGGGGGCAACTTATTTTTCTCTTGTCTATGGGATAGAAGTTGTTCTGCCAATTGAAATAGAAGTCCCATCGCTGTGAGTTATGGCTGAGTATCAGATAGTAGAGGCGGACTGGCAACAGAGTAGGTTCGAAGAACTGATGTTGTTTGATGAGAGAAGACCAAAAGCATTGTACCATGTTCAGGGTTATCAACGCAGGATTGCTAAGGCTTTTAACAAGAAGGTTAAGTCCCAGAATCTCAAAGAGGTTGATTTGGTGCTGAAAGACAATCGAGCTCCCATCCATGACCCTAAGGGCACGTTCAGACCCAATTGGATTGGTCCTTAAATCATCAAAACTATTTGGTCAGGTGGAGTTGTTATTCTCATAGACCTAGATGGCTTAGAATTTTCCCAACCGGTCAACATGGACAAGTTGAAGAAATACTATCCTTGACCTAGGCAAAAGTTAGAGCACGAAAAATTAGAAATAAAGAAAAACTGAGCTTGCAAGGTTGAAAACCCTAAAAGGCGACCTTGGCAAAAGTTAGAGCGCAAAAGGAGAGAGTTAATACTAGAGTGAACCCGAACCGACCTACGTAAGGCCTGATTCCCATCTTCGGGATACATAAGCAACTTCATCATAAAGTTCGGCCGTAAACACCTCCAACTCAACTGTCCTATGCATGTGCTGATCAGGTCATCTTTGTCTGTTCGTTATCTGAAAGTTCGGTTGTGATCTTTACCCTGAAACAAGAGCTGGTCATAGTGCTGAGCAGTGTTATTCAGTCAAGGGGTAATTTGTGATCTTTGGATTTAGGGTTGTACATCTCGAGGATAGATTTCGTACGTGTCAAGTGGTGATCCTTATCGAAAATAGTTTTGAAAAGTTTTGATAAAAGTTGATTTTTGCTCAAAATTTGTCTTTTACAACTTAGACCATTTTTGGACCAAAAGGAAAATTTTCAGTGCTCACAACTTTAATTTCATTGATTTCAATACAAAGTTCTCCAAACTCTCGATGCAAATCAAAGTTGCTTTTATTACATTCATAAAACTTGAAAAGTAAAGATCAAAGCAATAAACTAGGGGCATAGATGAGTCAGGTGCTCCTGCGTCCCCCGCTTGTGCTTGTGGAAGCTTCTGATGCTAAAGTGGGTCCAGTTTGTGACTCATCCTCGAGCCAAGTCAAGCACTTGCTAGAAAGGGCGCAGCTGAAACTAGGGGCAATAGCCAGAAGCTCTCTCGTCCTCCAAGCAGTGAGGTACCTAGCCGAATGTGAACCTCGGATGGGGAATGAAACCGGGTACTCTACCCCCTCCTTTAGGCAAGTCTGATCATGTCCAAACTAACGTCTGAACCGGAAAAGAAAGTAGAATACACAGTGTGTAAGGCCGATCAACTGAATGCTAGGTTGCCAAGTCATGTTGTAGCTCATTTCGGTCAAGTTAAGCCAAGGGCAACGCCGAGCAATGTCAACAACAGACCTATTGTACATCCAATGGCACCACCATCCCTCATTCGGGAAATCCACTAGCGGTTGGCAGTAGAAGTATGCTCGAGCTGAGTATGCAGGGCAAGAGTCTACTACCTTTAGTTTGTCCATTAGCCACACCTGGGAAAGGATGAAAGAAAAAAGAGATTAAAGAATGGAGAGATGTACGTTGAGAGAAAAGTGAGAAAAGGGCTTTGAGAGAAAAACAGAGCATGAGTGCCGAGTGAGGTGAGAAAGACATATTAGAAAGGATAGGAAACATTACCTGAAGGAGTAGTGAACTCCCCGCGAATTTGGTGGTCTCCCGCCGATGGAAGGCGTCTAGGCCTATTAAAGTCTCGGCCAGCACTAAGCCAATGCAACTCTTGTCCTCTTTCAAACCTTGGGCCACTTTAATTAGCCGAATGCTAGACCCGCCGAAACTAGGGGCAAGATAGAAATGTGCCAACATACACAAGTAAAGGGCGTGTTGCCGAAAATCCCGCCAAAGAAGATTACCACGGTTACCAACATCAAAAAATCGATGAATCAAATTGGGAATATCCAGCTCTCCATTGTGAACCAAAGATCGAGCCTCGTGTAGAGTAAGCCCGCACATCCGTCCCAAAGCTTGGAAGTGGCCAAAACGGGGTTGAAGTATGATTTCCTCATCGCGTCGGGATTCCCTTAGTGCCTCAAATTCTTCGATTGTCGGGCATATCTCTTATCCCCCTAAGCTAAAGACATGTGTGATCGGGTTTTATCATCTAGCCGCAGCATGATGGAATGGAAAACAAAGTGGAGAATGGCTGAGCAGGAAAAATGCATTTATGCGGAACCCCTAGAAATTCACCTTTTTCGAGCCATCTAAAGTTGCAATCCAATTCGAGAGTTTTTTGGTGAAAAATGGCTCCATTTGTGAAGAATTTGCAGCTGAAATGAAGACATCATGAAGCTCAACTTTTGTAGAAGATAAGGCAGTGAGTGGAAGCCAGGTGTCTACAATCTGGAGGTCCTGCACATTGATGGCCGGCAGGTAGCCGGCAAGCTGCGTTGGTGGCCGGCAGGCCACCTCTCATGGCCGGCATATGGCTGGCAACCCCTATTTGTGGCCGGTAGTTTCTCACTCTGATCTGCTCTCCTCCTTTGTGCTGAACAATGCTGAAAGCATATGTTTTCTTCTGTTATTTGTGTGTCCTGAGGTCTTGTTTTGAGTCCTTTTGGTTTTAGCAAGTTTGTTGAGTTTGTATCTATGTTGTGTTGTTTTGTTTATCGAGTTGTATGTTGTTTTGTTTATCATATTGCTTTTTATGTCAGCTGTGAGAAGTGGTTTGGAAATACTCTTCTGATCTTGGGGGACGCTCATGATCCGCTGATAGTCACCTTAAAAGGAATAAACACTCTGGTCGGGGGTGCCGGAATTAGCACTCCGATGGACAAGTCAGTCTCAACACTCAAGATTACTTATATTCTAAATTAAGCACAACAATTCTCACCTGCCACTCTCTGATGGATGATCCCATATTTATAGTATTTTCTTTAGGCCTTTGGACTGGGCCCATCCTTGTTCCGTCACATGTACCTCTACTCGGCGTCAGTTCTATTGGCTAGGATACTGGTTATTTTATTCGGCACCTTAATTGGCTGGGGTATATGCCGAATACAGGTTACGTTTCGGACCGGATAGGCTCATCCATCCCTATGGATCTAATAAAATCCGGCTCCCACATCAGCTGTTAGTCAGCTCGTTACCCGATTAAGAGTTTTTTTATTTTCAATCAAGGGTGCTCTTGGTTGTTTCGATTCCTTGTCCATTCCATGCTAAGGGTGCTCATGATGCAAAATATAACACTTTTTCATAAAAATTGGTTTTCATTCCAATCATGGTTGTTTTTACAAAAGTGGAGTACAAGTTTTTAAAGCAAATAAAACCTGTCTGAAGTTACAATGTGTTAATGTTATGAACAAAAAGAAACCAAACAAAAATACAAAAATTAGCGCTGATCGCCTCAGGCTCGAGAGGCCCTCTTCGTCCTCTTCCTCGGAGGAGAAGACTCTGGGGCACTATCTCCGTCAACTCCACTGTCTGGATCTGTCCTAGAACCTGAGCCGACGTTATCTCCGCTCTCTGCCTTAGAGCCCTCCTCAGCATCGTCATCTCCACTCCCAAAACCCGAGACTGCGTCATCATTTCCACTCTCAGATGACTCTGAATGCTGACTCACTGCCTCCTTAGAGTCGCTTGTCTCAGCATCATCATCACTCAGAATGGGCTCTGAAGGACCGCTCTCGTCGCGGCTGCCCGTAGCTCTACCTCGGCCACGCGTTGGAGTCTGCCTCTCTCCCCTCCCTATTACTGGAGGAGGTACTGCTGGTGCAAGTACTGCAGCTGCCGCTGGTGCCATCGGTATGGGTGGAATCTGAAAAGGCAGTTGCCACATATCAGTTACAACATATGTATCAGATGCAAGCATGATACGCAGAATGAGTGTATGTAGAAGTCAAATACAGTATATGAATATAGTGTGTGAGTGCAGTATGTCAGATGTAGTGTATCAGTGAAGTTTGGGAAGTTTTCAGTTGAAATGTCAGTGTTAATGTGTCAGTGAAAATTTGATGCCTGAAATATAAAATTGAAGAAATTACCTGAATACCGTAGAGGCTGAATAGCGCCTCTCTCCTCTGTGCCATCCCCATTAGGGAGGCTATCAGCTCGAGATTTCCTTCTGTGTACTCGATAGATGCCTGTAAATGCAGTTTGAATGATCAGTATTTGCAAATGAATATATTTCAAATGAAGTATGGGGTGCTGTAGACACCCCATTTTTGACCGTCCTCAAGACTTGGACGTCACCGGTTGAACACTCGATGATCATCCATGTTCGTGTTCGTTTTGAGTTCCCGGAGGCCTTGGTTGCGCGCCTTGCCTCAGGATCTCTCAACTTGTTCGTCTTGCGTTTGGTTTTGTACCAAATACTTGTGCTTTTACTTTGAGGGGCAGGGAATGGCTTGTTGGCCATCCCCACACCCCATCGACCTTCCCTTTGCATCACCGGCCATTAATTGCTGCCACCGGCCATGGTTTCTTAATACCAATGGCCGGTCGACACTCTATATGGCCGGCCGGCACTTTATTTGGCCGGTGACCTCTTTTGCTAGTCGGTGTAACCCTTTTGCACCCTTCAGACTTGGTGCATGCCAGCTGGAATGCACCAACACTCCTCCCCGTGCATGAAGTGGCTGTTTTGAGCCTTTGCACCACTTTTCCTTCTAGAAGGTTGAACCCTTTGGTCAAGCTTTTTGAGGAAGCTGGGCCAGCTGTCCTAGCTTCCTCAAGAAGCCTTGACCTCCTTGCCCTCTTTGCCCCTTTTTACTTAGCTTCTTTGAGAAGCTTAGAACCATTTCCTTTGCCTATATAAGGACCTCTCCTCTTCCATTGTTGGGGGTTAGCAAAAAACAAAAAACACAGAGCTTATACATATATTCTGATATATATATCCTCTCTCTCTATATATTTCCCTCTCTCTCCTCCCTTGTGTGTGTTTTGTGGCCTAAAAGTGTATTTTTACCTTAGTTTTGCACTAACACACACACCATCACACCTTACTCCGACCTTGAGGGGCTTGGAGGGTTTGTTCTTGAGCTTTTGGGCTGATTTTGATCAAAAGAAGAGGGCTGCATTTGCTGTTCATCAAGGGTTCTTCAAGGGTAACTACTTTACTTTAGTTTCCCCAATCTTGCATTGGCTTTTGACCTATCTTGCATGTTGATTTAAGCTTTGTGTATAACTGAAAAAAGTCTTGTATTTTCATGCTTAAAATTCTTCATTGAGGTTGTTTTGGTGTTTGGGGTCGACCTCCCCCTCTTAGGCCTCTTTTGGCCTCTTTTTGTGCTCTTTCGGCAAGCTTTGTTTACCTTGGTGTGTTGGCCTTCTCACCACTGAAATCCAATGGATTTTCAATGGTGAGGAAGGGGTTCTAAGGTCTTGAATAGGGGAGGGACACCCCTCTCCATTGGTCTCTCATTTTTGCATATTCTCGGCTCATAAGGGTAGCATGCATGATTAGGTGTTTTTGGTTTCGTTTCAGAGGTTTTTGTATGTTGTTAGGTCATAATATGCCTCTGTTTTTTGTTGAATTAGTGGTCTCTTACATGCTTAATATACTTGCTTTGTATTCCCTTATTTTTACCTAGAAATGCATCATGACATTTGACCACCATGCTTCCATTGCATTGTATCCTACTTACACGTTTGCTTGATGTTGAGCTATCTCATATACTTGTTGTACATTTGGCACGGTTTGTGCCTTAGCTTCATTTGCATGCTTGAGCCATGTTTGTATACTTGCATTGCATTGTTTAGCTTGGGGTGTCAAGCCAAACTTGAGGGTTGAGAAGTGTTCATACTTCAAGTGATACAACATCTCTCAACCCTCAGTCGCCGAGGCCCTTGACTCTAACATGATGGGGTCTTGGTCTTCATTTGTGTGTTACATGCATTTTCATTGAATGGCAAGCTTGACTTCTTAGGCCATCATGCCTAATTGATGGCCCGAGGATCGAGGGTCATGCCTCCTTGAGTCCATGGCATGATAGGGAGTGTGACCATGCTTACATTTGCTTGAAATTCCATGCCATACACTGCCTGCCCTCTGCTGCTGTCAACTGCAGGTTCTGCGGGAAGTTTTAGCCGGTCGGCTAAATACAATGCCGGTCGGCTATTTATTTGGGGCTGATAGACAAAAAGGTAGCCGGTGACCACACCCTTCAGCCGGTGATGTTCCTACTTGGCCGGCGGCATTCCCCAATCTCCAAAGAGCATATCCTTGGACTTTGACAGTCCTAAGAGGAGTAGGGCAGTGTCAACAGAGGCAACAATGCTATGGCAGCAAATTTTCGGGCGAGACGGGTTAAACATGCATCACCCACGCATCCCAAGGCAGGGCTGCGGCCACCTTCTTTCTGTAATTATTTTGTTAATTAATTAGAAGTTTTTGTAATAATTAATTTAGTATTATCTATTCGGACTGTAATATTTATTCGGACCCTCCGAGCGAGGGCAATTGTAAGTGTGCGTGAGTGTGTGTATGTCTTCCAACCCCACGTCTTTCTTCCCTTTTATATACCCGCTTATGATGATAGACTAGGGCATATTTAAATTAGCATACTTTATGCTATGCATGCGTGCATTCATACATTTGTCTTGCATGCACCGGGCTCGGCGCATCATTCTAACTACATTTGTATTTCAATTCCAAATTGAATACGCGATTAGTTATAGCATTTCACATGTCATTATAGATTAGCCGAGCCTATCTTAGTCGCATTTTGCATGTGTTGCATTAGCCATCTTAACATGAACTAGGATCATGCATATGATTACTAACTAGTTTTTGTTTTGGCTCAGAGTACTCGGTAAGCATTCATGCTTTAGCATACCGCATGCGTTTGAGTGTTGACATAACAGCATGATTACCATGAGGCTAGCTGCTTATGTGATATAACTGCTTGAATGCCTGTGGATGGAGGTTGAATTACTTAAATTGGAATAATGCATTAAAACTGTGAGTTTTAAGCCCACTCGATAGTAGCAAAACCATTTTTTTCTAAAAGTCCACTTAAGGGTGGCAAAACCTGCATTTTAGCCTACTTGCGAGTAGCAAACCATTTTTCAAAAACAAACATGCTACGTTTTGTTCCAATTTAGGCAATTTGGTCTATACTTGTTTGTTGTGCGTATAACATAGTAATTCTAGGCTAATAACCGGGATAAGAACACATAACGTTTTCAAAATCGGATATCATGGTTAGTAGAGGCCGATCTTCGGATCGGGCAAGAGGGGGTGCTCATAGCTAACCTTCCCCAATCATACCCAAGCTCCCGAACCGAGGCAACTTTGGTGATGACGGACACGTGGCCTTTGGCACCGAGTCAGGGTTTCCTAAATTTCCCAAAATAAAATATTTAGGTGGTGACTCTGTATCTGGCAAAGCAGTCCGCGTTTGGCACTTCTTTTTCAAAAAAATCTGTTTCTTAAAACGATTTGCCGGATTTGGACTCTTTGGTTCAGATTAAGAACCGTGACACAAATTGAGTCCGAACTATAGCGAGGCCCGCGGGCGCGTCTACAGGTGCAAATGTAAAGTGTGGTTTATACCTGAGCCGAGCCTCGGACTCCGACAAGCTTGTAACCAGCCGCCTCAAGCTCAATCGGAACCTGGTAGGCATCCCCGGTGTGCTGCCAGCAAGTCAGCGTGGTAGGATGCTCTGGCCAATCAGTCTTCTGCCTCGCTCGAGAAGCCCCTCTACCACGGGCCCTGATCGCCTGGGTCACCCTAGGCCTTTCTCGCACAACAGGAGCTCTCGCCTCCTCATCTCCACGAACACCGGTCAAGGGTAGCATCAGATGTGCCCGAATGAAGGCCGCATAGTCTCCCTCCACTTGGAAGTAGTCGGCGTCCAAGTCCACCATAAACTGAATGACCTCCTCAGTAGATAGGCCATCTACAGATCGCATGGACTTTGGTGGAGCCATCGGGATGATCGGTTCAGGCAAGCCCACGATCTGGCGCACGAAGCGCTCGCCCAAGAACCAGGTCCGACAGACTGGGCCCTCAAGTAAAATGCAGTAACGGGAAGTGGCCCAGGCTCCGACGAACTGGTCTTGGATCCTCGCCGGCATCGTGGCCCATGGCTGCCACAGGATCTACAAATGGAAGTTGTACAGATCATTAGTTGCTGTCAGTTGCTACATGTGAATCAAAATAGTTTTAAAGCAAATATGACTGTGCTTTGGGTTACCTCATGGGCTGCTACTGTGTCGAAGTACTGGTAGAAAAACATAAAGGACTCACAGGTCTTACGGTGGAGTCTGCCATCATATCTCTACGAATAAGGCACTGCTAATGGAAGCTCCTCTACAGGCTTTGGGGCGAGGGTCAAAAAATATGCGACCCATAGCTGCAGGAAAAATGTTGCGATATGTGATCAGAATAAGTGTTGAGCAAATGCAGAAAGTGCAAAACAGAAAGCACAGTGTATAAACAGTGTCTAAGCACAGGTGTTGAACAAATGTAAAGCAAAAAATGTAAAGTGCTAAAAGGAAGCTGAGATGCATACCTCCCAGGCTCACCAGTAGCCTCTGATCAAGTCTCCCCACAGACGGGTGGTAGAGTTCATGTATCTGTATAAGGTGGCGAGGCCAGCTCTGTCCCAATCGTAAAAACGAACCCGAGGGAAGGTCACCAGGGCGCTCAGCAAATGCAGGCCTACCGTGTTCCATCTGTTCGAAAACAAGGTGGTACCAAAGACGAACATCAGAAAGCCCCTAGCGTGCTACTCTGTCTTCTCTACTATCTCGGGCTCGCTCCCTCTAAATCGCTTGGCGAACCAGGTATATCTGACCATGCCTATCCAATATATAGGTGGATATGCTCCTAGCAGCTTGAACCAAGCCGCCTCTCACTTCTCCATGTTTGTATCAAGAGGGATCAAATCACCCCCTACGTCCAAGCCAGTGATCATGGCGAAGTTGTAAGGAGTCATCTTCATCTCCTCTGTAGTGGAAAAGTGGAAGGAGTTGGTGGAGTCCCACCACCTCTCTAAGAGCGCTCCTAGGAGAGGATGGCTTGCGACGACTCGAGTCAGGCCAGAGTAGAAAAGGCCGAAGCCAGCATCATCTATGATGTCACAAACTCCAGTGGGGAGCTTGTCATACCAGTCTCGAGCGCTCGTAGCACCGTATCCTTTGAAGGCGCAAGACTTGCCTTATGGCAAAGAACAGATGAATCAGATATAAGGCAGTGCATGAAATGCGGTCAGATGAAGACAGTGTAGGAAATGCAAATAAAAAAATACAAATACATGAAAACAGAGTTCATACCTCAACAGTACTAGCCAACAAGTGAGAAGCCGGCTCCCTTAACAGGAGGTCCGCCGATGCGCCGCGAGCAAACTCAGTCAAGCGTCTGATGCCTCTAACAGTGGGCAATGTATGTGTCTGAGGGTGATATCTATCCAAATCAAAAGGCCGTACCCTCAGCGATAGCGGCTCTGGCTCGGCCTCAGGCTCGAACTCTACCTCCAGTTCGGCCTCAAGGTCAGCTACTAGCTCTACTACCTCAGGAACTGGTGAAAATACTGGGGGAGTCTCTGGAAGAGCCCCGTCGTGCGGTAGATCATCCACCATATGGAAAAGCACGTGAAATAGGTGAAAAAGGTGAAAAAAAAATGCCGAAAATAGGATAAACTTGGAAAAAGTCAACCCTAGGAGAAAGAAAATGGAAGAAAAAGTCAAAGCCAAGAAAAGTGCACAGAACCTGAGAGAAACTCGAGGAAAACAAGCCTAGAATGGTGAAAGTGAAGGAAAAGGCACCGAGATCAAATAGACCTGAGCCGAAAAGTCCCTTTTGCCCTCGAACTGCCATCGTTGGTCGGCAGGTGACCGGCAAGGCTCACTGGTGGCCGACAAGGCTCACTAATGGCCGGCACCTGGCCGGCAGTTTCCTCTTGTGGCCGGCTAATGGCCGGTGGCCTCCCTTGGGGTCTTGATGTTGTTTTGTGTCCTTAGTTTCCAAGAAGTGTAAGGACAGCTCACTGTGATTCAGATTGTCTCTACGGAAACTCAAAATGGTGTTTTCGCTGCATGATGTTCGTTACTTGTCAACATGAGCGAGGTGTATCCTTTAAACATATTGTAACTCTTCCGAGAGGTAAATCGGAAGTTACCTTGCATGGAATATGCATTTCGTTTTGTTGCATGAATATGCATTTCTCTATTGGTGTATAGAATATACATTTCACGTTGTTGCATGAATATGCATTTCGCTTCTTTGCGGAGAACATGCATTTCGCTTCTTTGCGGAGAACATGCATTTCGTATATGTTGTTACAAAAACAATCCATTTCACGCATATTGCATGCGTGTCTTGCATCTGTTATGAATCATGCATGGAATGTGCATTCGCTCTTGAATCATGCGTAGCACATGCTTTCGCTCTTGAATCATGCATAGAATATGCTTATGTTTTTGTATGTCGGTTATTTGCCTTGTATAGAACGTGCATTCTTACTGTATCGCACTTGTTAAGTATCTTTCTTACATAGGCAAACAATATTGTATGTACGGTTCATTCAAAGAAATGCACGATGTTGTATGTATGGTTCATTTAGAGGAGTTTCAGGTAAAATCATTCGTGCCATATTCGGATCACATCCTTTTACCCTTCTGTTAAAACATTCGAGTGCACCAGGTGTTCACACCACCCTTCGGTTAAAAACATTTGGGTGCACCCGGTGTTCACACCACCCTTCGGTTAAAAACATTTGGGTACGCCTGGTGTTCACACCACCCTTCGGTTAAAAACATTTAGGTACGCCCGGTGTTCACACCACCCGTCGGTTAAAAACATTCGGGCGCACCCGGTGTTCACACCACTCTTCCTCCTCTCACGTGAGACGTGTTAGGATTGCAAATCGGTTAAAAACATTTGGGTGTACCCGATGTTCACACCACTCTTCCTCCTCTCGCATGAGACGCGTTAGGATTTCAAATCGGTTAAAAACATTCGGGTGCGCCCAGTGTTCACACCACTCTTCCTCTTCTCGCGTGAGACGCGTTAGGATTTCAAATCAGTTAAAAACATTCGGGCGCGCCCCGATGTTCATACCACTTTTCCTCCTCTCGCGTGAGACACATTTGGGTTGCAAATCAGTTAAAAACATTCGGGTGCGCTCGGTGTTCACACCACATCTCCTCTTATCGCATGAGACGCATTAGGATTGTTTGCATCGGTTAAAAACATTCGGGTTCACACAACCCTTTCCTCTTCACGCGTCCAACGCATTAGGATCTTGGTTAAAACCTCGGGTGTACCTGACGATTACATCGCCCTTTGCCTTTTCTTCCCGATGCGTAGTTAAGCTTTAATTTCCTTACATACTTTCTGTATGAAATGGGGTTTGGCTCGTGATTCCCACACGGGCGTGTTTATTTACTTACTTCTTTTCATAATTGCAATTGTTGTGCCTTGTTTCAATTTGTTTAACTGTGCCATTTTCTTTGCATTGCATTTGCATTCAAATGTTTCATTGCACAGCCTTATTGTATGATCATAAGTTATGTTCTTGCATTTTGCATATTATTTGCATTTTGTCCCAGAACTACGCTGGTTTGATTCCTTGCAAAGAGTTACGTAGGCAGCCTGCGAGCGCAACCATTTATTTTTGTTTTCATTGTTTGTCTAAGTCTTACGGCCATGTCAAAATAGGTCGTCTCTGGGCTTTGACATTCACTCACGTTATTTGATGACTCCGAGTTTTGTCAAAGAATGGCAACTATAGACACCCCATTTTTTACGGCCCTTACAATTTGGACATCTTTGCAAGTACACCCAATGATGAGTCTGTTTGCTCACTAAGTGCTCGAAGTCCTCAGCGGAACGCCAAAGCTTTGAGCCTTTCAAACCCTACACCCTTGTTGCCTCATTTTTGGGTCATGACTTGGTCTTTCCAACCTGCAACCTTTGGTGGCCTGCCGGCCATCCCTAGAGGCTGCTGGCCATCACTTTTGGTTTTCTGGCCACTGATGTGGCTTGCCGGCCACCACTGATGGCCGGCCGACCACCACTAGTGGTCGGTCGACCACCAGTGTTTTCTGCAAATATTTTATGCCAGCTATGTCAACTGTTTGCACAGATGCATGCATCTGTCCACACGTGAAGGGCTGGATCTCCATGTAGAAATTTCATATTTTCTATATATAGGGACCTCTTCTCTCATGTTTGGGGGTAGAAAATTTTAGTCTCAAAAATTTTCCTCTCTCTACAATTCTCTCCCTTTACAAATTCTCTACACTTTTGCCTATTTACACTACACTATTGCCTATACTTCCTTAACCAAATCCTCTCACCTTTGAGCTAAGGTTTCTTGAGGCCTTCTTGGAGCTCTTGAAGTTGGTTTTGGCTTGAATTGTGGCCTAGAGTCATCCTTTGCTTCAAGAGGTATAAATACTTGCTTTATTAGCTTGCTTTGCATACTTGTTTTTCTATCCCTTTTCCACTGTTTTGGGCTGTTTTTGAGCTATAAAAAACTTTATTTTTGTGGGCTGAAATTGGTGTTTTTGGCCATTTAAGGTTAGGGGGTGGTTCACCTCTCTTCATTCCCTGTTTATAAAGCCATTTCACCCTTGTTTCCCATTTTCAGACCACCTTTTTTTTGGGCCTTTAAACACTAATTTTCAGAGTATTTTTAGTGGTAAAAATCAGGTTTTGAAGTCCAAATTTGGAGGGGTTAGCTTCCCCTCTTTGTGTCTTGTTTGCTAGTCTAGTTGGTGCCATGCTTTAGCTTATTTTTCTAGCCTTTTGTAGCCTTATTCCAGCATATTTTAGGCTCTATTTTAGAATGTTTTAACTCTGTTTTTGGGTTGGTTATTGCATTTGAGTCTTATATTGCATAGTTCTAGTGTAATAATCCTCACAAGCTTGGTGTTTTAGGCCTTTAGACACCACTTGTTTGAGTTGATCGCAGGTTTTTAGTGCTTTTCACACTTAGTTTCAGCAAGCATAATCTCTGCAACCTCCCTCCTTTCTTGGCTTTTAATTTTGCTTTGAAAATGGTTTCAAGTCATTTGCTTGCCTAAGTGTGCAATTGAGGTTTCATACTTAATGGTTTAATCCCTTAGGGGGTCCATTACCAACGGTATGATACTTCTTTCATACCTAAAGCAACTTGTGTTTTGAACCCTCTTTCCATTAGAGGACTTTAATTCACCTTTGGACTTAATTTGATTAAAGGATTGTTGGTAAGTTAAAATGAGTAACTAAAACTTAGGACTAAAAGTGAGCAAAAATAAGAATTTGGTTGTGTTTTGATGTGTTCAATCGTACGTTAATTGAGCACATGGAACTTGGACCATTCATACTTGTTAGTGATGAAATGATCCAAGTTTCCAAGGTCGCCTTCTTCCCTTGATCTTTCATGAAAGGAAAGAGGTTTGTGTCTTGTTATTGCATTTATTGAGCTTGCACATCTTGAGCAGCAAGCCATCATGCAATGAAATTGCTTGAGTTGGTGGTTGTGGCTTAAGTTCACAACTCTTTGGAATTGTTCATGAAAAGGAGGGGTGAATTGTGCAAACAATCCTTGAAAATACCCTGTATATGCTATGTTTGTCCTCTGTTGCAGCAAGATGAACTAGTGCATCAGTGGCCGGCAAGTGGCCGGCAGATGGCCGGTAATATTCACTAGTGGCCGGCTGGCCACTGATGCAAATCTCAGCAGAGTGTCAATAAGGTGGAGGAAAGTTGTTCTGGGAGTGTTCAATTGTGCAAACAGAGGCTTTCGAGAGCAAAACAGAGGTCTTTTCGGGTGGAAACTGAGCATGCAAGTGCACATCTTTCATTTCCCGAGGCAGAGTAGCTAATTGGCTTAATTTAATTACTTAGTTTAATTGTTAGTTGCAATTGTTTTGTAATTAGTTAATTAGTTAGTTAGCTAATTAGTTCATTTGTTGTAATAATTAGTTAATTAGTTTAACTAGTTATTCATTTTTGTTTGTAATAATTAGCTTAATTAGCTTAGCTTAGTTATTCATTCGGACTCTCTTTCGTGAGAGAAAAATGATGTAATAATGTGTATGTCTTCCAACCCAACGTCTTTCTCCTTTTTATTTTCCTGCTTTTGATGGTTAGATTAGGGACACGTTTCAATTAGCATACCTTATACTTGCATTAATTCATCTTGTATTGCATGCATCGAGGCTCGGTGCATCATTCAAACTGCATTGTCATTTCAATATTTCTTTGAATACGTGCTTAGACCACATGCTATTTAAATGAATCCATATAAAGCTGAGCCTATTAATTGCATTATTGCATGTGTTGCATTAGACATTTGGCATAGTTAGGAATCATGCATTTTTCCTAATTCTTTTGTTTTATCTTAACTTGGAGTACTAGGTGAGTTTTTAGTGCTTTAACATACTTGCATGAGTGTGAGTGATTGCCACGACTAGCATGCTTGCCATAAGGCTAAGTGCTTACTTGATAAACTGCTTGAATACCTATGGATGAAGGCTTATTGCTTGAATTGGAATAATTCAATGAATGTACGTTTTTAAGCCCACTTTATTGAGTGGCAAATTCGCAAACTTTAAGCCCACTTGAGGTGACAAAATCAAACAATTTTGCAAAAACAAACATGAAATTGAATTGTTCCAATTCAGGAAAACTAGTCTATACCTTGTGTGCGCGCATCACATAGTAATGCTAGCCTAATATATTGGAACAAGAGCATATAATGTTGATAAAAATCATATCATGATTAGTAGAGGATGATCTTTGATTGGGCAAGCGGGGGTGCTCAATTCATGACCTTTCCCTCTCATACCTATGTTCTCGAGCCGAGGTAACTTTGGTGATGACCGACATGTAGCCTTTGGCACGAGTCATGGGTTTCTTAAATTTTTCCAAAATAAAATATTTAGGTGGCAACTCTGTATCTGGCAAAGTAGTCCAATTTTGACATTTTTGATTCAAAATCAATTTTTTAAATGATTTTCTGGATTTGGACTCTTTGGTGTTTATCAATTTCATATTGCACTTGTGAGATTAGATTTAGAACCGTGGGAGTCCGAATTGTAGGACTTTCTTTCAAACCTCTGAAAGGGGGCGCGAAAAAGTAGAGCTACAGTCACACTCATTGATTCTAAATCCATTGGACAACATAGCACTGTCAAACTTCTCATGTCATTGCTTAGGAGCTTGCTTCAAACCATATAATGACTTGACTAGCTTACAGACTTTCTTATTTTGCACTGGAACTGAAAACCCCTTGGGTTGCTCCATGTAGATTTCTTCATCTAAATCTCTATTTAAGAAAGCTATCTTTACGCCCATTTGATGTATCTCCATACCACGTAAAGCGACTATTGCAATCACCATACAAATGGATGTAATCCTTGTCACAGGTAAATATGTATTAAAGTAATCCAGGCCTTCTCGCTGCTTGTATCCTTTGACAACTAGCCTAGCTTTATACTTATCAATTGAACTATCCACTTTCATCTTTTTTTCTAAAGATCCACTTACTTCCCAAGGCCTTACTTCCTGGGGTAAGATTAACCAACTCCAAAGTATGGTTTTGTAAGATGAAGTCAATTTCACTCTTAATTGCTTCTTTCCATAAGGGACTTTCAGGTGAAGTCACGGCTTCATGAAAAGTTCAAGGTTATCCCTTTAACATGTAAGTCAAGAAGTCGGGGCCAAAGGACTTGGCAGTCCTAGTCCTCTTACTCCTTCTTGGCTCATCTACTTCCTCATCTTGATCATCTTTTGGATTATCTACTCGATCTTCAAGTTCTTTCTCAAAACTTTGATCCTCCCCTCGGGTTCAGCAAGGAAATACGTCTTCAAAAAAGGACACATTCCTTGACTCTATTATGGTATTCTTGTGGATATCTAAAATATCAGACTTGTGCACAAGAAACTTATATGCACTACTATTCTATGCATAACCAATGAATATACAATCCATGATTTTCAGACCTATCCTAACCTGCTTGGCTGTAGGTACCGCCACTTTTGCAAGACATCCCCACATTTGTAGGAAATTATAAGAAGGCTTGCGGCCTTTCCATAATTCATAGAGAGTCTTATCTACTTTCTTCCGAGAGATTCTATTTAGAATGTAATTCGTGGAGAGAATCGCTTCTCGCCACAAGTTATGTGGTAACCCATAACTTATTAATATTGCATTCATCATTTCTTTTAACATTCTATTCTTACACTAGCAACACCATTTGACTGAGGGGAGTAAGGCTCTATGGTTTGGTGAATAATCCCAAATTGAGCACAAATCTCAACAAACGGGGATTTATACTCACCACCACGATCACTTCTTATAGCCTTGATCTTTCGGCTTAGTTGTTTATCAACTTCATTCTTGAAAAGAATAAATTTATTAATCTCCTTATCTTTGCTTTTAAGCAAATACACATAACAGTATTTAGTACAATCATCAACAAAAGTGATAAAGTACTTGTTCCCACCACGTGATTGTACGAATTTCAAGTCACACACATCACTATGCACTAAATCCGAAGGCTCGGTATTTCTTTCAACAGAATGAGAAGAAGTCCTTGTCAATTTTTCTTTTACACAAGTTTCACACTTGTGATTTGGATTAATCTTAAAAGATGGTATGTGATGTAACTTGATCAATCTACACAAAGAGTCAAAATTTACATGATCCACTCTACCATGCCATAAGTTAGGGGACTCAAGCATATAAGCAGAAGAAGAAGATTTCTCATTAATTTTAAGGACAAGAGTCATTACATTGAGCTTAAACATACTGCCCGACATATATCCCTTCCCCACATAAACCTCGCTCTTAGTCAACACGACCTTATCCGGCTCAAACACCATGTAGAAGCCATGATTACTTAAGAGTGACCTCGAGACAAGGTTCTTACAAATGTCCAGCACAAATAGGACATCATTCAAAGTCAGCTCTTTTGTTGAAGTGATCTTCAGGACCACCTTGCCTTCACCCTCAAGAGTTGAGGTTGCAAAACTCCCTATGAACAACTTCTCGCAGTTTGAAACCGGTTTGAAAGTTGTGAACATCTTCTTCTTTGCACAGATGTGGCCAGTGGCCCCAATGTCCACCCACCATTATTTCAGGTTGGACCCCACCATGTTCACTTCGGAGACGACAGCTGTCAAATACATGTCGTCCACATCTTGTGATAGATCATGTGAGCCCAACTTTTGTTCTGTGGAGGGTACTTGTTGTAAGGCTTCTTCTTTTTTCGACAGTTAACTGCCCGATGCTCATTACTTCCATAGTTGAAGCACTTTTCATTGAACCTATAAGTAGGTTCCTGCGGTTTGTAGACTTGCCTCTTAAAGACTCCACCTCTAGCCCCCAACTTGGAGCTTTTGTTTGTCGATGGCTTTTTCTTCACCCCGGAGGACTGGGCATGCTCAACCACGTTTTCTTTCACAGTGGAGGTACTCTGTCCTTTCTTTATGTTGTCTTTCTCAATACAGAGCCTGACAACGAGCTCTTCGACTATCACCTCCTTTCGCTTGCGCTTCAAGTAGTTCTTGAAGTCTTTTCAGCCGTTAGGCAACTTCTCAATCAGTGCAGCTACCTAGAATGATTCACTTAGGAGCATTCCCTCTACCTGAATCTCATGTAGAATTACTTTGAACTCTTTATAGAGACCCATTTTTGACCGCCCTTGCGACTTGGATGTCATCACTTGCACACCCAATGATGAATGCATATGCTTTTCAGGTGCCTGATGTCCTCAGTAGAATGCCATAGACTTTGAGCCATCAAACCTTGCACACCTGTTGCCTTGTTTTGGACCAAAACCCTAACTTTTCAAACCTAGAACACCTGGAGGCCTGCCGGCCAACCTATGGGCTGCCGGCCACTGTTCTTGGCTGCTGGCCACTAATGTGGCCAGTCGGCCAGGGATAGTGGCCAGTCGGCCACCAAGGTGTTTTGTAGATACTTTGCGACAGCTGTGCCAGCTGTTTGTACAAATGCATGCATCTGCTCCCATGTGTAGGGATGGATGTTTCTAAGGGAGTTGATGTTTTCTATATATAGAGGACCTCCCCTCTTGCTCAGAGGGTTAGAAAAATTTTGGAGCAAAATTTTTTCTCTCTCTACAATTCTCTCTCTCTCTCTCTCTAGCAAATTTTTACACTTTAGCCTATATACTCTTCACCTTTGCCTATACACTCTTAACCAAACCTCTCCATCTTTGAGCTGAGGTACCTTTGAGCCTTATTTGAGCTCTTGAGGGTGTGTTTGTCTTGATTTATTGCTTAGAATTGGTTCCCCTCTTCAAGATGTAGAAAGTTTTGCCTCTTTACTTGCTTTCTTTACTCTTTTCCTTACTGTGTTTCAACTATTTTGGGCAGTAAAAAAAACTCTATATTTTTGGGCTGAAACTTGGGTTTTATGGCCAACAAAGGTTGAGGGGTGGCTTACTCGTCTTTGTAACTTGCTTTCAAGGCTTTTTCCCCTTGTGTTTCCCACCTTTACACCAAATTTTTTTGAGCTTTTAAACGCTGATTTTCAGAGTATTTTCAGTGGCTAAAATCATGTTTTGAAGTCCAAAATTGGAGGAGTTAGTCTCCCCTCCTTGTGTCTTGCTTGTTAGCCTAGCTTACACCTTGTTTTAGTTTATTGTTCTAGTTATTTTTGTCTTCATTCCAGCATGTTTTAGGACTTGTTTTAGACTATTTTTGGACTATTTTTGGTTGATCATTGCATTTGAGTTTTGTTTTTGCATGCTTGTAGTGTAATTGTCCTCATGAGCTTGGTGTTTTAGGCATTAGACACCAACTTATTTGAGTTGATAGTATTTATTTATGCTTTTCTCACTCATTTTCAACACTAATAATCTCTACAACCTCCCTCCATTCTTGACTTTTGTTTTGCTTTGAGAGTTGTTTCAAGCCTCTTGTTCTTTTAAACATGAGATTGAGGTTATCATGCTTAATGGTGTAATCCCTTTTAGGGGTTCATTATCAACGGCATGACATATCTTTCATGTCTGAAGTTAACTCTTGGTTTGGTACTTCACTCCATTAGAGGACTTAAATTCATTCTTGGACTTAATGGATTAAAGGATGGATGGTAATTAAAATTGAGTAACTAAAACTTGGAAGTTAAAATGGTGCAAGATAATAATTGGTTAAGTGTTCAATCGGACGTTAATTGAATACATGGAAGTTTGAAGCATTTCATACTCATTAGTGATGAAATGATTCAAGTGTCCAAGGTCACCACTTCCCTTGATCAATTCATGAAAGGGAGGAGGTATGAGTCTTATTTTGTTGCATTTATTGAACTTACACACTTTAGTTCACAGGCCATCATGCAATGAAATTGCTTGAGTTGGTGGTTTGTGGCTTAAGTTTACTTTTGCACTGAGCTGTCTGATGACATGGAGGGGTGAATTATACAAACAACCCTTGAGAATACCCTGTGCATGCTCTGTTTGTCCTCTATTATAGCAAGATGAACCTGTGCAGCAGTAGCCAATAGGCCACCACCAATGGATGGAAGGCCATCGCTATTGGCCGGCCAGCCACCAATGCAAAATTCAGCAATGTGTTTTTTGGACAGAGCAGAGTTATTCTGGAAGTGGGCAATAGTGTAAGTGTTCTACTGTGTAACAGAGGCTCTCTGGAAACAAAATAGTGGGCTTTTTCGGGTGAAAGCTACATTCATGCATGAGCTGTCCATCGATCCTCGGGATTCATGTTGTAATAATGTTAGTTTCAGACTTAATTAGTGGTTATGTAATTAATTAGTTAGAATAGCTAATTCGTTTCATGTTGTAATTATTTTAATTAGCTAGAATAGTTAGTTAATTAATTCATATGTTGTTATAATAATTAGTTAAGTAGCTTAGCTAGTTTATTCATTTCATTTTGTAATAGTTAAGTAATTAGCACAGCTTAGCTAGTTAGTTTATTCGGACCCTCCTTCATGAGGGCGCAATGTTGTAATAATGTTTATGTCTTCCAACCCCATGTCTTTCTCCCTTTTATTTACCAACTTATGATGGTTAGATTAGGAGCATCATGTTTCATTTAGCATATCTTATGTTTGCATCCATTGCATGCATCGAGGCTCGGTTCATCATGTAAACTTGCATTGTTAGTTTAAATACATTCTTGAATATGTGCTTAGACCGCATGCTATCAAAATGATTCATATGCCATATTAGTAGCCGAGCCTAGTAATTGCATATCGCATGTGTTGCATTAGTCATCTTGCATTAGTTAGGATCATGCATATTTTCTAACTCTTTTGTTTATTTCGGCTTGGAGTACTAGGTGAGCCTTTTACTTGCTTTAGCATATCGCATGAGTATGATTGTTGCCATATCTAGTATGTCTGTCATGAGGCTAATTACTTAATTGATAAAACTGCTTGAATGCCTATGGATGAATGCTAGTTGTTTGAATTGGAATAATTCGATCAAAGTGTATTTAAGCCCACTTTTTCAAGTGGCAAATTCAAACTCTTTTCAAATAACCGACATGAGATCGAAATGTTCCAATTTTTGCAAATTAGTCTATACTTGTGTACGCATCACATAGTAATTTAGCTAATAATTGGAACAAGAGCATATAATGTAAATAGGAATCACATCATGATTAGTAGAGGCCGATTGTTGATCAGGCGAGCGGGGTTGCTTAATTCATGACCTTCCCCTCTCGTACCTAAGTTCCCGAGCCAAAACAACTTTGGTGATGACGGACATGTGGCCTTTGGCACGAGTCTTGGGTTTCTTAAATTTCCCAAAAGAATTTAGGTGGCGACTCTATATCTGCCAAAGCAGTCCATTTTTGGCAATTTGATTCACAATCGATTTTTCAAAAAGATTTGCTGGATTTAGACTCTTTGGTGTTTTATCTATTTCACATTGCACTCGTAAGATCAAATTCAGAACCGTGGGAGTCCGATACTATAGGGCATATTCGTCTTCCAAAAAAGGGCACGAAAAAGTCAGTCTACAACTTCTGGCGATTCTACTGGGGACTTAGATAACTTGACTTGGACTTTATGATGTGAGTTTTTATCTACACTTATATGTTTCTTTGCATTGCATTTGCATTGGTGCGCTTAAGTCACTGTGTTTGCCAACTGCTATTCCTGAACGGTTTGCCGGAGGCCTGCCTAAAAGCTTGCCAAAAGGCTGACCGGTCGTGGGCTCTGCCATGTTGGGAACACAAACCTTGGATCTGGACTACCGCTGTACCGTTTCATCCTCCTTTCATTTCTCGGTGTTAGGTGTGAGAGGTACATTAGGTAGTCTTGCTGAGAAACCCTTTTTGACCATTCAGCCTAGTTGCATATCGAAAGCCATAGAGACTGTTCCAAACTAGGACAAAATGCTTACCCGAATACAGGATTGCGTAAAACCGCTTTGTTTGAATAGTGAACCCTAGTTCCTGACGAAACTAGGATGGGGTAACCCTACCCCAGCATAGGGATGTTTTGGTTCTCTTTAACCGGTATGTGCTTTACAGTGAAACTGTTTAGAACGTGCATGTCAGTTATACAACGGTATCTATTTTGGGGGCAGAATTTAGTGTTGAGTGTAGTTCTGTAGCTTTGATTACATCTATGTTGGTAACATCTTCGCTGAGGTGTTGTGCGATTTTTGATTACTGCTTTCTTTTTGCTTTATTTCTTTTGCTAGGTAGTATAACACCATTGCTTCAGAAAGTTCGGATATCCCCCAAGTGCTCTAGACCCGTGTCAGAAGGCTTTGCAAAGCCGAGGATCTTGTCCGAGGACAACCAGTGTTTATCTCACTCCCAGCGGTTATAAGATGGAGAAGAGTCAGGCAGACTTCACCAGTGCAGTTCTTACAGCAGTCACCCCTCAGTTCATCAATATCCAATCAGGATCAAGGACAATCTTCTGCTTCTAGTCCAGCACGAGATCATTCACCCATTCCAATGACCTAGTACCCATCAATCAACATGGAAAAATTGATACATCATCTATAGCAGACAATTGAAACCCTACAATAGGACGCTGTTTGGCAGGCCGAGGTCACAGCCCGTCAAGTCGAAATCATAAACTGATTACAACAGCAGCAACCCCAGCCGGCTGCAGCCTCTGCATCCCATACACCTCCAACAGCTATCCCAGTACTCGGAGCTACTGCCCAATCAGCCAATGTGCAAAAAAAACCAAGGCCATCAGGCAGATCCACTTTCAGCACAAGCCTCCAAAGCACTTGTGTATCAAACTGAGGCTCCGTTTGAGTTTGAGGTGGACCCAATGGTGCTTAAGGTTAACTGTAATAACCCTCACCACTGATTACTGATTAAGCTACTGATTACTACTAAACTGAGACTGATCATGAATAGTCATTGAATTGATTGAAATTCTGAACTGATTGATTGAATATGTTAGTTTAAATGCATATCTATCTGTTAACTGTTAGATTATCTGTTCATGCTTTATGCTTTATACTGCAAATTGAAGGCCTTATCGGCGGCCGAATCTTATATTGATATGTGTTAATCGTAATTTATGTGATTTTATGGCATATTTATCTGAATTGTGAATTGATATGATTAAATTAGATTAAAATAAACTAAATTGCATTGGTTGGACTTAATTGCCAAAATGCCACTTAGTGGCCCACTACATGGAACATTTGAGACTTGCCCTCATTCTATTTTGTACATTTCAATCAGACTTGTTAAGTGTATAACCAGCTAGAGAGTGAGGAAGAGTGAGAGAAGTGAGTTCAACTTGTTTTCATCTTGATTTTTGCTTGGAGGCTTAAGGGATTTGGAAGTTAAGTACAATTGAGCTCCTAGGCCTTGAATACAAGACTTAAGGTAGAGTAATTACCTTCTTGATTGTGTATTTGAGTTGATTCTTGCATGGTTCATGGTCCATTTGAGGGTGGAGTCTAGAATTGGTGCTAAATTGTTGATTGGAAGCTTAATCTTTGCATGCATGTTTATATCCTTGCATTTGGATGTTGATTTCATGGCAATTGGTGCATGCATGTTCATATCATTGTTATAGTCCATGATTCCATCTTGTTTTTTTTTTTTTTTGAAAGAATTGGCTCAATTGAGCTAGTATTTGAAGCTTTGAAGTTGTTGAATTCATACGTGTTGCATTGAAGTCATGTTCATGGAATTTGGTTTGAAATCATGTTTAATTGATCTTCCTTTGGGCTTTGATTTTACAAATTGAGCTTTGAATCATGTTTAACTATGAGTTTTGAAGTGTTTTCCAAAAAATGAGCCCAAGAGGATCGAATTTGGTGTTTTGAAACTCGATTTTGAGCTTAAGGTTCAAATCTGGGAATTTCATATTTTGAACTCACGCTCGAGCGGGGTTACTGGCGCTCGAGCGTGAAATTCGTGCTCCTAGTACTTTACACTATTTTGATGTCCGCTCGAGCGGCGTAATTTACGCTCGAACAGGACCTTGTGTCTTACGCTCGAGCGGGTGTCGAGCGTCCAATCGAGCGTGATTTTTGCACATCCAGCACTTTTGACTGTTTTGCGGTACGCTCGAGCGGGTAAGTCTACGCTCGAGCGAAAACCTTTGACTGCATGTCCGCCCGAGCGGAGTAACCTACGCTCGAGCGTGAACCCTGTTTTCTGAAAATTTTGAAAATGCTTTTCAAGTGCATCTTTGCATCCTCATTTCACCCTAGGCATTCCTAGGCCTAGTTTAAGGTATCTTATGAGGATATAGATATAAAACCACACCGAGTCTAAGTAGGGGCTAAGCCTTTGTTTCCTGAATGTGAACTTAGTGTGTGTTCATCCTGTAAACTGTGTAGGGTTGGCATCTGAGGACGCGCTCTAGCTTAATTGTAGCCCAGAACTCTGTGAGTAACAACTATGTAAAGATATGTTCAAATATGATTATCTTCTGAACAATTAAACTGTTTATAGTTAACTGAATGAATGCTTGTCCTCTATTCTGAACTGTATTGTGGCATCCTCAGCAACTACTGTTACTATTACTGCTACTGTTACAGAGATCTCTGTCGGTTCCCATGTTTGGAACCATTATTGATGGCCATCATTTACTGTTCGGTCTTTTAAGACCTACTGTTTACTGTACTGCTATGCTAATGGATGTACCACATATGACTGTTATGACTGAATGACTGATATACTGAATCAATTAACTATTTTCAATACTGAAAGGACATTCATTCTCAACCTCTTTACGCATTATGTTATTCACTGGGCTTTAGCTCACTGCTCATATATATATGTAGGTGTACAGGCACCAGACCGGAGCTAGGAGCGTGGGTTAGACTCCCTTTTGTCAAAGCCAACCACTGTGCCTCACTGCGAGGTTCCGAGCCTGTCAAGCTATGGCTTAGGGGGTTTTAATTTCCCCCGTCTATCTCTGTATCTGTTTTGTAATGTTGTATAGACTGATAGCACTGTACTGTACTGTTTAACAGGGATTAGGTCCCTGTTCTGATCGACTGTAAATGTTGTACATATTGTTTTGCACTGATTGTATATATGTATGAAAAGTCTTTTTGCATATAGACTGTCACAGCTCATTGGACATCGTTTAATTACTGTTTTGGCTTCCGACAACCCCTGTACTCTGTATTACTGTATTACTGTTAAGCAGGCCGTCGGTTACCTTGGATTACTGGCCAACTACAGTGCTAAACCCATAGGGGCGGGTTTGGGTCATGACATTAACAATTTTGAGATACTGTTAAGCAGGCCTTCGGTAATCTCGGATTACTGGCCGGTTACGGTGCTAAACCCATAGGGGCGGGTTTGGGTCGTGACATTAACAAGTTGGAGAAGTTATTCAGGAGAGCACAGGGTGTGAACTCCATCCCAGACATAGAGGACGGGTATACCGATTCTGCAGTGACCTTGCCAGACCGGTTCAAAGTGCCGCACATCGATCGATTCAACAGCTCTGTAGATCCCATGGTTCATCTACGGCTGTTTTCGGATATCTTATATCCAATGGGCCTAACTAGATTGCAAAAGTTATCTCTCTTCAACCAGACCATGTCGGGAATAGCGGCCATATGGTATGCGAAGTTAGAGGATTCTGTTAAGCAAAATTATGAGGAAATGGCCGAGGCTTTTATTGCTCAGTATTCGTATAACACGTAGATCGAGGTCACAACTCATTATCTTGAAGCAACACATCAAAAGCCGAAGGAGGGCTTTTCTGAATTTGTGATGAGGTGGAGGGCTAAGGCTTCAATGATGACAACGAGGTCATTCAAGAAGGACCAGATCAGAATGGTTGTCCGCAACCTGCATGGAAAGTTGTTACAGAAAATGATCGTTCTGCCTTTGTTCACATTTACCGAGCTCCATGAGATGAGAGTGCAAATCAAAGATGCCATGAAGCAAAGGCTGATTACAGATGAGAAGGAACCGGCAAAAAGGCCTTTTATGCGCAGTTCCAATGCTACCACTAGTGGTAGCACAGCTGCGAGGTTGTCAGATGTGGGTGTTGTCACCACCACAACCAAGACTGCCAATCCCTTCGCCAACATAGCTCTACAAACCTCAGTCAATCCTACCCGAACTCAAAGATTCTTCACCTAACTCTACATGACCCTCTCTCAAGCCATGAAGGTGCTGGTCAAGAAAGGGCATCTTAAACCACTAGAACCCCGCCTGTTGTCTGATCCTCTTCTACCCAAACACAACCCCACAAAATACTACGCATTTCACCAATAACATGGTCATGACACCGACCAATGCTTTCGACTGCGTCATGAGATTCAAGATCTCATCGACAACAAGGCGATCGCTCCACCTCAAAAGCCTAATGTAACCACAAATCCACTTCCAACCCATAATCAAGTTCCTCCACTCTGAAATCTCAACCTAATTTATACATTGGCCATCCCCTATGACCCTAGCATATATATCACCCCTTCCCACCTACCAAAACCGACCATGTTCATTCCTGAAAGCACAGATTTGTGCATGTTGGACACGTACACACTTCAACCTAAACCTGTGGTGGTGATAGTTGCACAAGAAGGGAGGTTGACCTTAGAGGGTGCTAGTCTGTTGTCGGAGTGTTCTGAGGACTTTGATGAGGTGTATGATCCAAACTGCTATATTGTACCGATTAATCAAACCAAGCTAGAGTTGGTGTTGCCAACTGCAAAAAAGGTTAATGTGGTTAAAGAATATGGCCTGAGCCAAGGGCTGGATGACTTAGTAGATCTCGAGGAAGATTTAGACAATTTGCAGTTCTTTGATGAGCAAGATCAGGGAGATGTACAAATTGGCTAGTTCGACTTGAATGGAGCAATTGATAACTCTGGGCGGTTGAGTGATGAACCCAATATAGAGAAAGGAACTGAAATGACACCGGAAGTAAAAGAAGTAGGGATTGTTGTCATGGCCGGAATGGTAGATGAGAAAGGAAAGTTACGGGAGAATGTTGGCATGGAAAAATCAACTTAGGAACTGGGCACCGTAAGCACTACAGATACAGAATAGGAAGCTGCACTGAAGCAGTTTGAACATGAAAGGGTTGAAGACAACCAGAAAGCTGTAGTGACCCAATACCTTGAGGGGAGTATTTGTGCCACGAGGGTATTTCAAACAGAGCCGGACAATTGTTTGTCAGTTGCTAAAAGGGTATGGTGGGACGATGATGATCTGTATCTAGCTCACACCGACGAAGATTGGGGCAAGTGCCTTCCAGACAACACATGGTATGCCGAACAAATATTTCACATGACAAGAAGTGCGCGGTATTTCAAGCCACCACACTTAGATCAGGCATAAGCATCTAGGAAAGATAAAGAGATTGAGAAACAGAAAGAGAAACAGATGAAAGATGAGGTAGTGCTGAAACAACTGAAGAAAATACGAGCTAACATTTCAATTTAGGGACTTCTCGTGGC
This sequence comes from Camellia sinensis, assembly GCF_004153795.1. Lineage (NCBI taxonomy): Eukaryota > Viridiplantae > Streptophyta > Magnoliopsida > Ericales > Theaceae > Camellia > Camellia sinensis. The sequence goes on along the minus strand of NW_021025808.1, from coordinate 1,614,691 downwards.
CTCCGGGGTACATAGACAAGCGGTGTTATCAGGAATGGATAAGGCGAAACTGTCCATCGACACTACCCCTGAACAGCTTATGGGATTTGTCAAGTGGCGCCAAGCTAACCCTTACCTTCTCTTACAAAGAATTGTCATTAGAGGGCTTAGCTCACAATAAACCCCTATACATATCTGTGAAGTGCAAGGAGAAATGGGTACCGGTAGTGTTAGTGGATACCGGTTAAACCATCAATGTTTGTCCGTCTCATACTACCTATACAATCGGCCTTAAGCCAGCGGACTTTGTTCCCATAGCCCAAGTAATTCGGGCGTATGATAATACAAGCAGAGAGGTCATGGGCATGATGTAAATCAGAGTTTAAGTGGGTCCAACTCAACAGGATATTGAGTTCCATGTCCTGGATATGCCGACCACTTTCGATCTACTGCTAAGGAGGCCCTAGCTACACCAGGTAAAAGCTATCTCTTCTATCCTCCACCAAATGCTGAAATACCCCCATAGAAAGGGGGTGGCTATTGTGTTTGGAATTTATCCATACATCCTCCGCCAGAGGTAACTACACATGTGCTAGAAATTGTTCATGGCGAGGAGGATGTATTCCTTTTAGGGTTTACCCTGGCCGAGGCCCAGGCAGAACAAAACATCTTAGCAGCTGGTAAGGGCTTGTATGTCAGCACCCAATCAATCTATTTCATGAACAAGCTCCAACATGTGCCAGGAATGAGGTTGGGTAGAAGTGGTCGGAAGGGTGTTACTGCATTGGCCGATGTGGCACATAACTCGCATGCCCTTGGTCATAGCTATACACCCACCAAAGAGGATTGGGTTAGGAAAGCAAAAGAGATGGCTGGTAGAGCTAGAGCTAAGCAGACCAAGAAGCACTATGAACTTGTGCACAGACCAATCTGAGGGACCCTGAATGGTCATTTTGTTCGGGAGGGTGAAGACTTCCCATTTTGCGATTTCCCCAAACATTGGTTCAATTCTTAGAGGCAGCAGATTCCTGGTTTTGAAATTTTCTTCGACTTGCAACTGCAAGACAGTGATACCGAAGAGCAGGTTGAACTGACTGCTAAAGCTAAGCGGAGCATAGAAAGTGATTCCAAAGTAGCGAACTCGAAGTAGGAGCAACACTGGCATGTCTCCTTTTGGATCCTCTGATTGACCTAAAGACCTTGGGGGATAACCTGACCATTTCTATGATCTGGGACCAGCCGGGTGTGAACCCTTCTAGTAGTATTTTGGATGCATCTGACGCACCATCTCTCGTTTGGCAACTGGAGGAGGGTTACCTGTCTAGCAGTTCTGAGTCAGGTAGTGAACCAGAATCTGATTCCATAGAGTCTATGGACTCGGAATCAGATTCTGGTTCCTCCAAGCCTGGGTCCGGTATTCCTGGGATTAATAACCCTGATGCCAAGATTTTGTCCAGGTTATCCTTTTCTTTTTCCTTTGAGTCAGTTGTAACCAAAGAACTGGATGAGATTGACCTTCTGAATGAGAATGCCACTGCAGATTCTGAGTATTTTTCGGTGCCTCTTGTTCATTGCATTGATCATGATTTTCAAAATTTTGATGAAAACAAAGAGGAAGGAATTCCTCTGGTTTTGAAAATTTTAATTAATCGAAAAGAGGAGAGGTTTAGAAAACCCCTTGCTGATGAAATCATTACTTTTAAAGTGGATACTGAGAAGGATCCGTGTTTGGTCCAGATTGGGTCCACATTGTCTTTGAAGGAGTGCGAGCGCTTAGTCGCTTTATTAAAAGATTTCAAAGTTGTTTTCGCGTGGTCCTACGAAGACATGCCTAGAATATATCCTGAGATTGTATAGCATCGGATCCCTCTTGACCCCGAGGCCCAACCCATCAAATAGAAGTTATGGAGAATACGCCTAGATTGAGCTTTGAATATTAAGGAGGAGGTCACCAAGTAGACAGATGCAGGGTTCCTACTAGTAGCTGAGTATCCGACTTGGTTGGCCAGCATCGTCCTTATGCCGAAGAAAGATGGCAGAATTCGGGTGTGTGTGGACTTCAGAGATCTGAAAGAGCTAGAGGGCAAATTACATATACACCCCTCCAGGTTTGGTTAAATTACAGATACCCCCCTGAGGTTTCGGAAATTACATCCCGCCCCCTGAGGTTTGTATTTTCATAACAATTTACCCCCTGAGGTTTATATTTCATAACAAATTACCCCCTAATTTCTTATGCAAATATAGCATTCAGGGAGGAATTCGTAATTTCTCAAACCTCAGGGGGGTATCTGTAATTTTGTCAAACCTGGAGGGGTGTATATGTAATTTGCCCAAAAAAATACTACACTTTGTTTGGTATTTCAACTCAACTACAGTTTTGAGTTATTTTGTTTTCTGTAAAACTTTTTCATATGTTAATCAAAAACAAATTTCTTAAATTTTTATATGCATTTAATTTAAATATACTTAAAAAGTAAAATTTTTTTTTTACTAAAGATTTAAAAAAAAAAAAAAAGTTCACAAAAGGATTCCCTTTTGTTGAAATACTGTCCTCATAAAATAAATTAATTATTAAATAGAAAGATTGTATTAATAAGGTTTCCAAAAGTATTTGTTAATAAGTTTGAAATTATTTTACATTATTTATAAAAGTGTGAAACATAAACAATTTATAAATATTTTAAACTTTGTTGATCAATACCCATATATCTTAGATCATTCAATTAAAATTATAGGGTAAATTAAACCAACCTTTCTTAAAATTTGAAGAAAATACATTAAACTTCACAAGTTTAGCATATTTACACTAAATTTCTTTAAAATTTTAATTCACATAACACTTATTTTTTTCAAATCGGTACTATTTTAGTCATATAGAAGAAAAGTATTATTATTATTATTATTATCACTTTTACATTAAATATTATTTTGCCTTTATTTATTCCTATGTTTACATAGCATCTCACTTTAAATTTGCTAAAAATACAATCGATGCAATTATATTAAAATTGTAGAAATTTATTATAATTTTTTAAAAATTTTAAGAGTAATCAATGCAATTTATCCAAATTATTATATTAAAATGATAAATATTTAATGAGTTGTTGCCCAAGTGCTTCTGTGTTTTGAAAGATTTACTTTTTGGAATAAGATTTTGTCCGATCTACAAAGTAGATTGAATTATGCTGTTTGAACTCATAGGGCTTCCTACGCGAGTTTCATCTCAACAATTTGAGTCGTTCATTTTTTAAATCACAACGTATAGATCATTCAATGAAAAAAATTAGGTCGATCAGATAACCGTAGGCACATTAATTTATTATATTTGTTTCTCAAAAAATAAATAATCTAACTTTAAAATAATATTTACCATTCATTTTTTTGTTATAAATAAAGGTTATAAATTAACATTATTATGACCATCAAATTAATCTAACTTTTTATATATATACTTATAATGCGATGAGCTTCATATGCCTAAACAGTAGGGGTGCTCGTAGTTCGATTTTAGACGGTTCGGTTTGCGGTTAGGACCCGCCCACATATGTACGGTCTAGGAAAAATTGAACCTGCAACCGCCCGTAGTGTGGGTTACGGTTTGTGCAGATAGGATTCGCGGATTGGACTTTTTTCTTTAAAAATTTAGTTTTGGGCCTTTTTTTTTTTTTTTTTTTCCAGTTTTGTAAATATTTAGTTTGGGCCATTTTCCCCCATTTTCTAAAATGCTCAATATTTATAATTAATGAATTAAAACTTATAAAATTAAAAACATAACAAAATCAATTTTTAACACAAGAAAAACATTCAAAATCTTAAACTTTTAAATAAAATCATAAATTAACACAAGCACACATTTCAAAATCTTAAACTAAATTATCAAAATCATTTACTACACAATAATACAATTAAAGTAAAATCATTCAAAATCCTAAACTTAATTATAAACTTAATTAGAAATAATTATTCATTAACTTTTACATTCATCCAAAATGTAATAATAAAATAATAATAAATTATTGTCAAATTTCATCAAATTCAAACCCATTAAATAAAATAAAAATATTTGCAAACTCGCAAACTCCATCATGAATCACATCCAATTTTCAAAAATTTCAATTCCATGCATATGTTTGATGAATCCTGCACAAAAACAAACTAAAAAATATATAATTTAATCTTCGATCTTCATAATTCCTTTGAAAAAAAAAATGTAAAAGAATAAAATAATGGAAAGATAAACAAATGTGCATATGTTGCATCTCAATATAATAGAAAAATGTGTTGAGTATATCTGGGAAATGATGAATTAAGTCAACGGTTCAGGTTAAAAAAAAAAAAAAAAAGTGTGGGTAGATTCTTGCGAATGTGGATAAAACCTGCCACCTGCAATAATATCATATTCTAAACTATATCCATTCATATTGCATCTGCTAAAACGCCTAGTTATATGCGAATGAATTCGGATTGGACGAGTTGTAGCGTTCAAATAACCTTATAACCAATCTTACTCAACAGCATAACCCATTGCACGGTAAGAGAATATGGGTCCTTATTTTGGTGGTGGAAATTTGCGTGTTTTGATCGGGTGCTCAGTGGGCTGACCACCAAGGCGTTTTAAAGCCTATGATTCGTCAAAAGCCAACTAATACAGAAAATTTTGTTTTTAAAAGAAGAAGTGTATGTTAAATTACATAATTATGTATAAAAATTTTAGGATAAATTACAAACACGTCTCGTGAGATTTACTTAAATTACAACTTAGTTCCTATGATTCTAAAAATTATATTATGTCCGTTAAGATTTCTAATTTCTTAACAAATATGTTTTTTTATTAATAAATTATCAAATTAATTAACAGTTTTTAATAATGTTAAAATTTTATTTCAATTAATAATCAGATAATTTTATTATTGTATAGGTGAATAGTTAGAAATTTCACTTTTTTAATTAATTATGTTAAACGAAAAATTATGAGAGGGGGGTATTTGTAATTTTTCAAACTACAAGGGACAATTTGTATTTTAAGCAAATCTCAAAAGGTGTATTTGTAATTTACCCAAAATTTTATATAAATTTTTTATTTATATGATCATTACTTGATTCTAAATTCTGCAATAACTATACATCAATTTCTTAGGTCTCGTTTGTTAATGTTTTTTGTTTTTTTGTTTAAAAAAAATGAATTATATGTAGGTCTTAATAGATAGATTTATTGTCTAATAGGTTTTATGATAATTAATGATTTTTTTTATCAAACACTATTAAAATAAATGTCACTAATTGATAATTTTCAACGTCTGTTTTAAAACTTGTTATAAAAATATCACTAATTATAAGTTTTAAAGATAGTTTTAAAAAATCGTCACAAAAAAGTCATTAATTTTTAACTTTTAGAGACAGTTTGAAAAATTCATTACAGAAAAACATTACTAATTGTAAGTTTTGGTGATAATTTATAAAAATCGTGACAAAAAAAAAACTCTAATTATTAATTTTTAGCGATATATGTAAAAAGTCATCACAAAAAATTATTTTTAGCAATGATTTTAACAGGATTTATTTTTAATGACTTGATGGAAATTAAATTAAACTATTAGGACCTATTAGTAGTTTACCCTAAAAAAGAAAAAAATAAAAATAAAAACAATAAACTTGTTTGGTGTATAAAAATATTTTATAAATAAATAAATATATTTTATGAGTTACTGGAGCAGATGTCCGAAGATGGAAGTGGATAAATGTGATGACCAGGAGTGGTGGGTGATTGGAGGTGCCTGTCAAAGTTAGTGTTTGGATGTTGAAGGTCAAAAGGTGGCTGAAGATCACGACAGTGATCACCCACTGTCGCAAAGTCGCCAAACGTTGGCCGGAGCTCTCTAACCACCGATGTTGTGTAGTGTTGGTCGGTTGCCGATGGTGGCGGTAGGTGATGATGAGTGAGAGGAGAAAATGAAAATTTGTTTTAAAAATAAATGGAAACCCATTTTTTGTAATTTTAAAAAATTTGAAATTAATTTTATTTTATTTTTAAAGCGAAAATAATATACCAAACAAATTTTTGTTTTCAATTTTTAAAAAAAAATAAAACAAAAAATCCAGTATCTGTGCTTACCCTGTCAAACTACTGTGACCTGCTAATCTACGCTCGAGCTCAAGAGTCTCCGCTCGAGCGGACAGTACAAAAACAGAAAAACATAGTTTTGAATCAACATAAGATTTTGTCTCCGGATTTGACAACACAGGGACCTAACAGATACGTTGTTGGAGGAAAAGGAGAACAGAATCTAGTTCTCTTATTAGATAGATTTTGACTATTCCTAATAGTTAGTTGTTGTTTTTGTGTTTTTTAAAGACTAATCCTAATGGTTGATTCTTAATAGTATTTGAGGTTGGAGTAATCGAAATTAGGAGAATCTGTTAAAGATAAATGCTTGTCATGTTTTCCAAAAAAAAAAAAAAAAAGTTACACCTCATAATTTTATAAATATTTATGGTCAAATAGACTGAATTTTAATTTTCTCCTAAAATGATTGTGGTATGATGAGATTATTTCTGTCCCATTCTATGTATTGTTCTTTGTCAAAAATATTTTTAACATTATAATAAATAAGAGTTTTATGGATTAAAATTATCCCAAACATAAAAATTTTGTTATAAAAAATTTTAGGAGCCAAATCGTAGTGCGTATAGTCGCTAAAATGTTGTGTCAAAAAGTAAAAATAAAAAAATTAGCGATAATTTTGAAAAAGTTGCTAATAAATGCAGGAATAAAATAATTTGATCCCATAAGTTTATTTTTTGAGACAAACTTTGGTCTTATATCTAAATATCCAATTTTGTCTCTTAAAATACAATATTGACACTTTTAATAACAAAAATATTTTATCTCTAAAAAATAATTTTATTTTTAAAAATTTTATTTTTGAAACTTTAATTTATCATAATAAAACCTTTAATCTCCATCTCTAAACGTGACAGATAATTTGTGCTCCAAACGTGACATTTGTGCTCCACTATTTCTTTATGTGGAAGTTTGGTAAAAATTTTGAAACTTCTAGCATTTTTCATAATTGTATGTTGAATATCGAGAAGAATCTTCAACTTTTGCTATTGATAATAAATATTCGAAAAGTGATTTATAGATTAAAAAAATTATATAAAAAATATATTTAAAATGATGTATCAATTGTATTTGTAAAATTATAATGATAATAGTGAATTTTTTAGCAGAAAATGAAAGGATCACGAGATACTAACTCATTGTGTATAATTTATGTGCAAACTTTTTGTTTGTATAATTATTCAAATTAGGAAAAAATTGAAAACAAACAAGAAAACATATTTAGAAGAAAATGTCCAAATTGACACAGGTGAATAAAGTATGATTAAAAAGAAAAAAGAAGAAGTAATTTCTTCCATTAACATTTTCCAAAATTAAGATTTTTTTATGGAAAATTTACCTATAAATCCGATCTTAAAGAATGATGATCCGATGAGTCCTAAGAGTTTTTTTTTTATTTTTTTTTATTTTTTTTTATAGACCAAATAGTCACATTGATTTTAAAAAGGTAAATTTAATATATTATTTAAAAATTAAATTTATGATTATACCATTATTTCTATTATGTTTTCTTTATTTTTTTTCCTTTTGTGTTGCAAAGGTAAGATACACAACAAATGAGAATCAAATTTGGTATAAATTTTTATATGAAAATCTTTTTTATTTGTAATTACTTGAAATGTAAGATTTTTCGAACATTTTAAAATGAATACAAAAATAACTTGAAATATGAGATTCTTTAAATATTTCAAAAGGAATACAAAAATTCCTTAGTAAGTTTTGAGTAAATGTATAATTTTAATCTGTAACATTTTAATGTATCACTCAAATATAACACTAAAAAAAAAACTTCTTTTTATACTTTTTTTTTCCAAACGTAACACTCCAAAATTTTTTTTTGGAATTTCAATGGTTCATTAAAAAAATTAAATTTATATATAGATCATCTAGGGAAATAGATTCTCTATGGTTCACTAGAAATGTTGTTATTAGATTATTGAGATTCATCATAGGTTTTATTTTAATAATTTAACTTATTTATTTTGTAAAATTTATATACAGATCATCTATAAATAATTTATATTGATCCAAATTTTTGTAAAATTAAATTTTTATAAATAACGCATTAATCTGAATTATTTTATAAATGCTAAACATACAAAATTAAAAAAGATAAAATAAAATAAACAATTTAAATTGTCAGAGTGTAATCCGTGGTGGGGCATGCAAGCCACAATAGAGAGGAGCCCTTGCCTTGTAGTGACTTTACATGGTAAGTGTTTAAAAAATAACAAATCACTAACAAATCTGTGTGCTTTCCAACATATTTCATTATTTAAAAAATAATATTAATCATTAAATTTATTCAATTCTAATTCTCAATTATACATAAATATATTATTTTTATATTGTTAAATTTATTCAATTTTTCATGTTACCTATGACATTTTTTTAAATTTAATCCCTTTTATTTAATAAATTTTATGTTACGAGCCCAGAGAAGAAGCCCAGAGAAGAAGCCCAGAAAAACACATCATAATTTTAAGGAAATACCAAGATCAATAAGAGAGTGGCCCTAGTATTTATATATTTGGCTTTATATATAGGAAAATGATTGAGAATCCTAAAAAATTCTCACAAATTTTTTTTTCTTTCAACAAGGAAAAGGACACTCCGTGGGGACATCATAATATTCGTAGGCCCTGATCCCAGGGTGGTCGAATGATGACCAAATTTAACTCAACTCATAAAAAGGAACACACTACCGGGATAATAATAGATCTCACCCACACCCATAGTAGGAGGCAGAGTTTAGCAACAGGAGTACAATGATAGCTTTAAATAATGCTTCCCCCAAGTGTCAAACCCTACTCTTTCATTTGGAAAGCAGGTGCGTTATTCACGTTACTACTACCCTCGGTGATTTCTCACAATTTGATTTTTAATGATGTCATATGACAAGTGTGAACTTTTAATTTGTTACGCGTTCAATAATATAGAGCCCAACACCTTTACTACATCATTTTGGATGAATTTATGAGTTTAAAATTATAGGTCACTAACACTTATCTTCTATTCAACAGTACTTACTATACATATTCAGAAAAAATATTGAGAAAATTACTTTAAAATGTTCATTTCTAGATGATAATAATTTTTCGAGAACACCTGACTCAACTGTGCCCCTAGTTCATTATTTTGACCATTTTTTATTTTTGCTTTCTACTAAAACAATTTTGACCAATATGAGGGTTAGATTAACGCACTTGTTCGATTTTCTGATTTGAAATCATGCAAGTTAGGTTATGAGTACTAAAAATTTTCTTTTTTTGGGTCCAAGAAATGGTCCAGTTTTAGAAAAATGGAATAATTTTCGAGAGAATTAGTCAACCTCATTAAAAATTCTCAAAAACTACTTTTGCAAATGACCATTGCTCGACCAACACGGAATCTACTCTTGAGATGCACAACCTCAGATCCAAAACAATGGAAAATTGCCCCTTGTCTGAACGGCACTGCACAGCAACAAAAAGTTGCCCCTTGTCTGAATAGTGCCGCAGTGCGCCATAACCAGTCTTCATTGGCGATGATCATAACCAAACTCTCGAATACAGAGAAGACAAAGATGATCAGAACCATCACATGGACACAGTCGATTTGGGAGTGTTTATGGCTGGACTTCAGAACGAAGTTGCCTACGTATCCCGAAGATGGGAATCAAGCCTTACGTAGTTTGGTTGAGGTTCACTCGGGTGTTGATACTCTCCTTTCGGCGCTCTAACTTTTGCTAATGCAGCCCTTTCAGGTTTTCAACCTTGCGAGCTCTGTTTTTCTTTTCTTTTCTTCTTTTCTTTTCTTTTCATTTTTTCATTTTGGTTATTTTTCTTCTTTTTTCCTTGCTCTAACTTTTGCCTAAGTCGCCCTTCCAGGATTTCGGCCCAGCAAGCCTCTCAAGGGTAAAAAGGTTCAACTTTGTCCATGTTTATTGATCACAGGATCTCTAAGCCATCTGAATCCAGGAAAGTGGCTATTGTTCGTTGGTGATATAGGAGTCCATCCAACCAGGTCTGAATTGCCCCTAGTGTTGCGAATAGGAACTCAACTGTCCTTCAACAAAACTTTCTTCTTTTCTCCATTCTGGGATTTGGCATTCTTGCCTATCTTCATTGGCTTGAGCAAAGTCCCAATTCTTGACTCTTTGAGCACATCTAACATTTTTGCGCCTAGTTCAAGGGTTACTTCTGTTCCAGCTTTACAAGCTTTCTTTCGATCACATCCGACCTTCTTGCCCCTAGTTCAAGGGTTGTTTCCAAATCTGGCCTGGCAGGCCTCCTATTGTGGTTGACCGTTGAACATTTTGAATCCAAGTTCAAGGTTTGAAAGCAAAGGGGTCGAGTTTTCAGGCTTGAGAGCGATCCTGTGCTCCACAATCTCAAGACTGATTCTACACAAGTCTTCACAGGACCACACAAAACATTTTTTGAAATCTTTTAACAAAGCGACTAATCGCTCGCGCTGAAGACAATGTAGAACCAATCTGGATCAAGCTAGGATCCTTTTCAGCACTCACATTAACAAACATGATCTCATTCATTAAGGACTTAGCATGCCTCTCTTTCTCTTAATTGATCAAATTTTTGCAAATCCCAAGGAATTCTTTTCACTTTGTTTTCATCACAATGTTCAAAAAGTTTTGAAAAACTTAGGTCAACGCAATGATTTCAAGGCACAGAAAAGTAGGTGATAAGCACTACCATTCCATTCAGATCTCTGGCGTAACTGGCTTCATGGCAAAAACAAACTCAAAAGAAAGAGTGAAAATTACTGCTGTTTCATTTAGATCTCTGGCGTAACTGGCTCAATCGCAAAAACAGACGCAAAAGAAAGAGTGCAAAAGACAAACACAAAACAAGCAAGTGATGTCCGAGGTAACACCCCCGAAATCACCTGACTCTAATTACTCTAACAAAATAAGACTGACTCGATACAACAAGACAGACTCAACTGACTTAGTACAAAAAGACTAACTCAATACAACACAACAAGACTGCCCAATACCCAAGTCAGAAAGTACAAAAACTAGCATTTGCAAATTGTTCAAAACAGTGCGTGCCATCCCCAAATCTAGAGAAAACTAAGTGCCATCAGCAGGTGGTTCATCCCCCGATCACATGATCACATTATCCCCCAAGTTCATCGATCTAGTGCCGATAGACTTTGGAGGACTTGGCGCGACAAGGACATCTTCATCAATCTGATCTTGTATTTCGTAGGGTAGATGAAAACACATGTCAGTGTCATTACCGGTTTGTTGATGGAAGGCACAGTACTTAGCCGGGTTATAAGAGGGAGGAAGGTTATTCGGTAATGGTCGCGGTTCCAGGGGCTTCAGATGCCCCTTTCTGATAAGGACACTCAGGGCCGCTGACAAAGACATATACGATGGGCTGAACACCCTCTAGCCCAAGGTGGGTATTTTGAGGTTTGTGAGGTTGTGTTGGATGTACCGACGAAAGGGTCGGCAGGTGTTGGCTTTTGATGATCTCTTCCGAGTGTAGGATTGGAGCTGAAAGGGGTGCTTCTGGTACGACATCTCTTTTCTCGACTTGCCCCTTGATTCAAATTGCCCTCACCTTGAGTGGCAAAAGTGTCATTCATAGTCTTTGCAACAACTGGAAGCACTTGTTGTTTGTTCAGTCCTTCAGCCTTCGAAGCCTCAACAGCCCACATAAGGTGTTCATGGGGATCAATGCCTGCCCCTACCTTGCTCTTACCACTTGCCTCCACTCTGCCAAGGGATTAGCCTTCTGCTAATGCAGCCTGTCCCAAGGTTGGGGAGCCTTTTGATGTGGTCGATGACAAAGCTAATATCCCAAAGACCAAATCTACCACAGTTCTCTGAAGATCTTCAATCATTCTTATCAGCTCAGAAGTAGTGGGTTCAGGGGTTTGAGATGATTGGGGTTCGAGTGCATCCATCATGCACAATTCCGTGCTTTCTGGAATGAACAACTCAGGCTTCGGTAGATGGGCCGGGGTGATATATACACTGGGGTCAAAGGTGGAGGGCAGTGTATGGATTAGATTGAGATATAGAGTTGACGAGTCAGTACTAGCCCGATGTCCTTTTAGTGGAGCTATGGTCTCTTCGTCAATAAGATCCTGAATCTTATGACGAAGGTGGATGCAACGGTTTGTATGACCATGTTGTTGATGATAGGCACAGTATTTAGCTGGGTCGTATCTTGGTGGAAGACGATTTGGAAAGGGTTGAGGTTCTAGAAGCTCTAGGTACCCTTCTTCTCGCAACATTTTCAAAGCTTGAGAGAGACTCATGTAAAGAGGATAAAAATTTCGGGCTTGGGGCCGAGTCGAAGTGGTTGGTTTTTGGCCATTGAGGGGAGTGGTGATAGTGTTTACTTCTAAGCATTTTGCAGCTGTGCTACCATCAGTAGTAGCATTGGAACTACGAACAACATTCTTATTCAAAGGCTCATTATCTTCCACAAAGATCCCTTGTCTGATGGCATCCTTGATTTGAACTCCCGTTTCATGAAACTCTAGAAAGGTAAACAAAGGTAGAACAATCATCTTCTGCAGCAACTTGCCGTTCAGATTCCGAACAATCATCCTGATCTGATCTTTATTGGAAGGCCTTATAGTCATCATCGAGGCCTTCGCTCTCTATCTCGTCATGAACTCTGAGAAACCCTCCTTTAGCTCTTGGCGGGTGGCTTCATGATCACGAGTTATGACCTCGATCTGTGTGTTGTAGGAGTATTGAGCAATGAAGGCCTCAGCAATCGCTTCCCAGTTTTGTTTCACAGAGTCCTCTAATTTAGCATACCAGATTACGGCTATCCTAGACATGGTTCGGCCGAATAGTGACAACTTCTGGGCTGGGGTCAAACCCATTGGCCTCAGGATATCAGAAAATAGGCGAAGGTGCACCATTAGGTCTCCAGAGCCGTCGAAGCGGTCAATATGCAGTATTTTAAACCGCTTTGGTAAGGTAACTGCGAATTCAGTATACCCGTCTTCTAAATCCGGGATGGATTTCACTCATTGTGCTCGTTTGAATAACTTCTCCAGTTTATTAACCTTAAGTGCAGTTGGGTCAACCTCAAATTCAAATGGAGCTTGTGCTTGATAAACAGGAGCTTTAGAGGCCTGTGCTGGGATTGGCTCTGCCGGATTGCCCTGAGTCTCTTGGACATTAGCAGTATGGGTAGTGGCTCTAGGTGTTAGGTTACCCGTGAGACGTGTATATGATGTGGAAGCCACGGCTGGCTATGGCTGTTGTTGTTGTAGCCGGGTTATCACTTCGGTCTGACGAGCCATGACTTCAGCCTGACAGAATGCGTCTTGCGACATTGCCTCGATTGTTTGTTGTAAGTGCTGTATCTGTTCTTTCACACTGGCTGGGGGATACTGAGCCATGGGAATGGGTGATTGATGTTGTGTTGAGCTGAATGCAGATAACTATTCCCAAACCAGACTAGACCCGAGTGAACTGAGGTGTGACTGTTGTAGAAACTGTACTGGTAAATTCTACATGAACCTCCTTCGTCTTGTAACCGGTGGGGGTGTGGTAAACACAAGTTGCTTCTGAACAAATTCCGACCTGACAAAGTCTATCGATACAAGTCCAGAGTACTTAGGGGATATTGGAGCCTTCTGAAGCTATGGTTCCAGGACTACCTTGCAAAAGAGAAATCAGACAGTATCTCAGCCCAATTTCACTAGAACGGATATGATCACAGCTGAATTTCACTGGAACGGATATGATCACAGCTGAATGACTGTACTCTTTACTGAATTCTGGTCTAGTGATATGCACATCCCTGTACAGTTTCACTGTAAAGCATAAACCAGTTAAAGAGAGCCAAAACACCCCTATGATGGGGTAGGGTTACCCTGTCCTAGTTTCGTTAGGAGCTAGGGTTTCACTACGCAAAGCAAGCGGTTTCAAATAATTCCTGCATTCGGGTGAGCAACCTGTCCTAGTTTGGAACAGTCTCTATGGCTTCCGATATGCAACTAGGCTGATTGGTCAAAAAGGGTACCTTAGCAAGACTACCTAACATACCTCTGACACCTAACACCGAGAAGTGAAAGGAGGATCAAACGATACAGCAGTAGTCCAGATTCAAGGGTTGTGTTCCTATCGTGGCAGAGCCCGCAACCGGTTAGCCTTATGGCGAGCTTTTCCAAGCAAGCCTTCGGCAAACCGCTCAGGAATAGCAGATGGAAAACACTATGACTTAGGCGCACCAATGCAAATGCAAATGCAAAGAAACACATGAGTATAGATAAAATAACATATCATAAGTTCGAGTCAAGTTCTCTAAATCTCCAACAGAGTCGCCAGAAACTGTGGACTCGACTTTTTCGCGCCCCTCCTTTCGGAGAGCTCAAATTGGTCCTACAGTTCGGACTCCTGTCACGGTTCTGAATCTAATCTCACAAAGTGTAATGTGAAATTGATAAACACCAAAGAGTCCAATCCGGTAAATCATTTTGGAAAATCGATTTTGAATCAAATAATGCCAAAACCGGACTGCTTTGCCAGATTACAAAGTTGCCACCTAAATATTTTATTTTGGAGAAATTTAGGAAGCCATGACTCGTGCCAAAGGCCACGTGTCCGTCATCACCAAAGTTGCCTCGGCTCGGGAACTTGGGTACGAGAGGGAAAGGTCCTGAAATGAGCACCCTTGCTCGCCCGATCAAAGGATCGGCCTCTACTAATCATGATATGTTCTTTTATAAACATTATGTGCTCTTATTCCGGTTATTAGCTAACTTTTACTACGTGATGCACACGCATACAAGTATAGACTAAAATCGCAAGAATTGGAACATTTTAACTCATGTTTGTTTTCGAAATTAGTTTGAATTTGCCAACCTCAAGTGGGCTAAAACGCGGATTTTCCACCAAATAAGATGGGCTTAAAACCTGATTTGCCACTTCGCAAAGTGGGCTTAAACATACATTCGTTGAATTGTTTCAATTCAAATAATAAAGCCTTCATCCACAGGCATTCATGTAGTTAATCATCTAAGCAAATAGCCTTATGGCAGGCATGCTATCTGGCAATATGGCAATCGTACTCATGCAAGCATGCTAAAGCATAAAACTCACCGAGTACTCCAAGCCAAAACAAAAACTAGTTAGAAAGATGCATGATCCTAACTATGTTAAGATGCCTAATGCAACACATGCAATATGCAATTAATAGGCTCAGCTACTAATATGGCACATGATTTGATTCAATTTGATAACATGCTCTGAAACACGTGTTCAAATAAGTATTGAAATGACAATACAGTTTGAATAATGCGCCGAGCCTCGGTGCATGCAAGACAAATGAATGATGCAAACATGCAAGCATAAGGTATGCTAATTGAAACTGTCCCTAATCTAACCATCAAAAGCAGTTAAATAAAAGAGAGAAAGACGTGGGGTTGGAAGACATGCACATACGCACGCACACACACTTATTACAACATTATGCCCTTACGAAGGAGGGTCCGAATAATTAAGCTAACTAGCGAGCTACGTTAATTAAGCTAACTAATTACAAACTGAAAACTACTTAACTATTCTAGTTAACTAATACAATAATTGAAGTAAATTAACTAACTGTTCTAAGTTAGCTAAAATATTACAAAATGAATTAAGCTAAGTAATTACAACTATGAATGAAATAGCTAACTTATTCTAAGTTAACAAAAGCGACTAAATGGCCTCGAGGGCGAGGGATGCATGCATGCTCGGTTGATCCACCCGAAAATGCCATTGCCTTGCCATCGAATGCCTCTGTTTGCACCCGTTTGATCACTGAAAATTGTCCCAACTCCCAGAATGCCTCTACTCCACCTCAGGAGCACATTTGTGCAAAAATTCACTAGTGGCCGGTCAACTACAAAAAGTGGCTGTCGGCTACTACAAGTGGCCGTCGGCCACTAAAACTAGCCGGTCGGCCACCCCTTCCCCGGGCTTTCTTTTTTTGCTGCAACAGAGAGAAAACAGAGGCAAAGCAATGTATTTTCAAGGTTTATGTGCATTGTTACCCTTTTTATCATTACACAAGTTCAAATGAGTGTAATTCTCGGCCCTCAAACCATCAACCAAGCATTTTCAATGCATGATGGCTAAGGAGCCAAGCTTGCACAAGTTAATGAATGCAAAACAAGACTTGACAAAAGCACGACCCTATCATGCATGATCAAGGGTGATGGTGACCAAGAAAAGTGACACATTTATCACTTTGAATATGAAACGTCCCATTTTTCTCATGTTCAAATTAACGTCCGATTCGAACACATGCAATGCAACATAACAGATGCTTATCTTGCCTCTTTTACTTTGTTCATTTTGTTTACACATTTTAGATTACCAATTAATTCTTTAATTGATTAGTCCAAAAGTGAGTGTGCTCTAATGGAAGAGGTGTCAACCAAGGAATGATTTAAGGCAAGAGAGAGGTCATGCCATTGGTTAGTAGAAACCCTAAAAAGAGGATTAAAACCATTAAGCACGAACCTCGATCTCGAGCTTAAACACAACCCTAAAGCTAAACAACCCTCAAAGAAAATGAAAAAGTGAAGAAATGAGGGAGGTTGCAAATATTATATGTGCTGAAATTACATGCAAAATAATACTAAAACGTGCAATCAACTCAAGGAAATGATGTTTGAAGGCCTAAAACACCAAACTAGTGAAGTCGATTGCACTATAACCACACAATACAAGTCTCAAAGGACCAAACCAGCTCAAAACAGAGCTAAAACCAGTCAAAACAGTGGCAAAAATATGCTGAGATTGAGGTAAAAAAATGCTAGAAAAACATGCTCATATGTTAAGCTATTTAGGCTCGCAAACAAGGCACAAGGAGGAGAGGCTACCCCTTCTAGTTTTGGACTTCAAAATAAGGTTTTTGTTGCTGAAATAACTCTGATTTTTAGTGGTTAAGAGCTTTGAAAAAGATGATGCAAGGGTGGGAAACACGAGGGCAAAGGCCTCCAAAATAAGGTACAAAGAAGGGCTATCAACCCCTCAACCTTTAATGGCCTTAGGACCTAAGCTTCAGCCGAAAAACACAGAGTTTTGATAGCCCAAAATTAGTTTGAAAACATGTTAAAAGAAGCTAAGACAATAAGCTAAAACATGGAGCTTTTAAACTAGTAAACAAGCATGGAGAGTGGTGGCCAACCCCTCTATTTTTTGGCCCTCAAAAAAACATTTTTAGCCTCTGAGAACCTCTGAAAATTAGTGGTAAGAAGGCCGAAAAAGTTTGATTTAAAGGTGATGAAAGATAGCCCAAAAAGCTTAACAGCCCAAAGAGCCAAAATGGGGGACAACCCTTTAACTCACAAAGGCTCAAACCAACATGTTAGACTTATTTATTTTGATGATTTATTTAATTATGTTTTAATTTATTTGGATGAGAAAAATAGAATCACAATTTATTCTGATGATTTATTTGAAAGAGAAAAATAGAATCAACATTTATTTTGATGATTTATTTAATTATATTTTAATTTATTTGGAAGGGAAAAATAGAATCACAATTTATTTTGATGATTTATTTAATTATGTTTTAATTTATTTGAAAGAGAAAAATAGAATCAAAATTTATTTTGTCCCATTATTTCTCACCTAAACCTTTATCCTAAATGTTGTTAGAATGCATTTAATATTTAATTAAATCAGGAGTTCAAACAGCCCAGCACAGCAGCAGGCCAAAAGGTTCAAGTGGAAGATATTCAAATTAGTAATGATAGAGTACAACGGCTATAAACGGCTATAAATTCAAATGAATACAACGGCTATAAACGACTATAAGTTTCATTATATATACCAAAGCCTCTAATGTAAACATGTAAACAAAAAAAAAAATCAGAAAATATTCTTTGATCTATAATCACTCACATCTATTCTCTGAAAAATTCTCTGAGAAGTGTTCTTCAATTTTTGTGTACATCCTCTTTTAGAAATTATACACTGAGACGTATAGCTTTAAGTCCATCTTTCCTGTGTAAAGTTTACAGAAAAATTAGAGTTTCATTTTTATATCTATCTTTGAGAGATAATTCTTGTAGCTTTCTGTGAAAGCAAAAACACCTTCTTTTCAACCTTGTAAGAGTGTAGTACACTCAGTATTCTTGACTTAGAAAGTCTGTGTAAAATCTATGGAGGATTGTTCCATCTGTGAAAAGATTGCTAGCACCCTGTGACGTTAGAGTATAGTGGAAAATCTCAAGTGAACCTTGAGGAGTGGACGTAGGCCGAGTTGAAGCCGAACCACTATAAATTTGTTTGTCTCTCTCTCCCTTATCTCTTTATTTTATTTAAATTGCTACAGCTATATTTCACATTTTCACTGTGCTAAAATCATTAACTGACATAGTTGTTAGAACACTTGTTTTAATTATTTTTATTTCATTAACTATATTTATTTATTGTGCTAGTTATAATTTTTATTAAGGTATTATTACTTTTATTTGTAAAAACCTAATTCACCCCCCCTCTTAGGTTGTCTTTTGGATAACAATTGCTATCAGAGCCTAGACTCTTGTTTTAGATTTAACCATCTGGCAGTTTCGATCCATGGCAACCTTAGCTGAAGGACAAGCCACAAATAGGCCACTA
>NW_021025808.1:1510946-1594203 GCF_004153795.1 Camellia sinensis | reverse complement strand
AACTTTGGAATGGTAGAAAGCCCAACATTAGTCACTTGCATGTATTTGACTGTAAATGTTATGTGCACAATAATGGTAAGGACAACTTGGGTAAATTTGATTAAAAATCCGATGAAGCAAATTTTTTTTTTGGCTATTCTTTAACTAGTAAAGCTTATCGTGTTTTTAATAAAAGAACTCTTGTTGTGGAAGAATCTATACATGTGGCATTTGATGAAACTAACATCTCTGCTCAAAAGCAAATTGTTAGTGATAATATAGATTTGGAACCAAATGTGGAAGATTCAAGTATCTACAAAGAAGAGAACTAACCATGTAAGTTGATCAAAGAGATTGAACAACCTATTCTCCCACCTCAAGAAGAAGAAGGAAACAATGATGATTTGCCAAGAGAATGGAATTTTTTTCATAATTACCCTAAGGATTTAATCCTAGGTGATCCTACAAAAGGTATTGAAACTCGCTCTTCACTTAGGCCTCGTTTGGGAACCCTCTCTTTTAGCCAAAAAGTCCAAAAGTTACTAAATTAGCCAAAAAGCCAACTACTCATACCAAAAAGTCAAAGATTCTCTTTTCTCTCTACTTTTTGCACATCTTTTCGTAAAAAGTCAAAAAGTCATCCCAAACATACTAGTTTTTTTTAGCTCACATTTTAGTCAAATAGCCAAAAAGTTACTAAATTAGCCTGTTCCCAAACGAGGCCTTAGAAACATCTGTAGTAACTTGACTTTTCTCTCACAAATTGAGCCTAAAAACTTTCAAGAAGCCGAATTCGATGAATATTGGATGATAGCTATGCATGAAGAGCTTAACGAATTTAAAAGAAACAAAGTGTGGGAACTTGTGCCAAAACCTAAAGATTATACCATTATCGGTACCAAATGGATCTTTCGAAACAAGCTTGATGAATCCGATACAATTATCAGAAACAAGGCTAGACTTGTTGCACAAGGATACAATCAAGAAGAAGGTATAGGTATTGATTTCGATGAAACCTTTGCTCCGGTTGCTAGATTAGAAGCCATTCGCATGTTACTTGCATTTGCATGTTTTAGAGATTTCAAACTTTATCAAATGGACGTAAAAAGTGTCTTTCTAAATGGTTTTATAAATGAGGAAGTTTATGTTAAACAACCCCCAGGTTTTGAAAATCATGCTTTTCCAAATCATGTTTTTAAACTATCAAAAGCTTTATATGGTTTGAAATAAGCACCTCGTGCATGGTATGAACGACTGAGTGAATTTTTGATTGAAAATAATTTTTTTAGAGGAACGATTGACACAATACTTTTTGTTAAAACTAAAAATAATGATTTACTTATTGTGCAACTATATGTGGATGACATTATATTTGGTGCTACTAACAAAACCTTGTGTAAGGAATTTGCTATGTGTATGCTAGGTGAGTTTAAGATGAGCATGATGGGGGAGCTAAATTATTTCCTTGGGCTTCAAATCAAACAATGTAAGGAAGGAATTTTTATCAACCAAGCTAGGTACACAAAAGAACTACTCAAAAAATCTGGTATGCTTGACTCAAAAATAGCTGGAACTCCTATGAGTACATCCATTAAGCTAGACAATGATGAAAAATGTAGGTTTATTGATCAAACAAAATATCGAGGTATGATCGGCTCACTTTTTTATTTAACCGCAAGTAGACCCGATATTATGTTTAGTGTTTATATGTGTGCTAGATATCAATCAAATCATAAGGAATCATATCTTAGTGCTGTTAAAAGAATTTTTAGATATCTTGTTGGCACTCAAAATTTGGGACTGTTTTATCCTAGAGGTATTGTATTTGATTTAATTAGTTACTCGTATGCTGACTTTGCCGGATGCAAACTTTATAGAAAAAGCACCAATGGCACTTGTTATTTTCTTGGTAACTCATTAGTATCTTGGTTTAGCAAAAAGTAAAATTCTGTTGCTTTATCAACGGCCGAAGCTGAACATATAGCTTCCGAAAGTTGTTGTGCCCAAATACTTTAGATGAAACAACAATTGGAGGACTTTGATTTGCATTATGATCATATCCCTATTAAATGTGATAATACTAGTGCCATCAATTTAAGTAAAAATACGGTTCAACACTCATGAACAAAACATATTGAAATTCGACATCATTTTTTAAGAGATCGTGTTAAAAAATGGGATATTGTACTTGAATTTGTAAACACTGACAAGCAATTGGCGGATATTTTTACAAAACCTCTAAGCAAGGATCACTTTAATTTTATTCGTGGCGAGCTTGGAATGTCGATTTCTAGTTAAAAAGTTTTGTTATGATTGTGAAATTTGAATTTTTGTTAAATTGATATATGTGTATTGCTACATTAATATGAAAACATTTATATCAGTTGCATGCTCTCAAGTCCTTCATACATTTATTCTCCTTAACAGTTTGCTATTCTCAACTGTGTAATTTTACTTTGGATTCTGCATCTTGAGGTAAAATTAACTTTGCATACATTGATTTTTTTTAAACCCTCATGGTATTTTTTTTTACATTACTATTCTAGCAACACCAACGTCCCATTAAGTTTAATTTCTGCTGGTATTATTTTATTTTATTTTAATTTATTTTTTTATTTTGCTATTAGGCCTAATTTCTTTTATTTTTTTCTCATTATTATTTTTTGTTTGGGCTTAATTTTCTTATTTTTTTTGCTTTTTAATTTCATTTTTCAGTACTTAAACATAAAAACAAAAACAAATCATATAGATCTTGAAGAACAAGAGACAACATCCCCTTTTTGAACCCAAAGAGGTCAGTTTGGTTTGGGTTTCCAATGCACTAGGTAATTTAAATACCTCTAGTTGCATGTGGACTCTCTCTAGTTGGTTCCAGTCTGGTCCATTTTGAATCCGTCTTGATAATTCAAACTGTTTAATGTTTAGAGCTTGTTGATTATTTCATTCCTGTAAAAAATCCCGTTGATCGGACATCAATAGTCACTTGATCATATTACATTTGTGTCAACAATTTATTTTGAAAATCATACTTACCATTGACACAAATTTGAGCTGATCAAGTGCCTATCGATATCCAATTAACGTGATTATCAATAGTCACTTGATCATATCACATTAGTGTCAACAATTTGTTTTGAAAATCATACTTACCATTGACACAAATTTGAGTTGATCAAGTGTCTATCGATATCCGATTAACGTGATTTTTTGCATATATGAAGTACTCGATAAGCCCTATACATTGAACAGTTCAGATCATCAATGTGGGCTCCTTGGTGAGCCCACAGAGACCCAACAGCATGCCCCAGTTCAATTTCAAACTGAAGAGAAGTGTGAGCCTACCAACACTACCATCACCACTATCTCCTCCACAACTCCACCGCTACCACTATCTCCAGTACTTTGACTGCCATTCGAAAAAGATTTTAACAAAGTAAATCAGTTGGTCAGGTTGATTTATCCAACTTGTATTCTATAATGGCCCGGGTTATGACCCGACCCATTTATACTCCATGGTTTTGAGTTTTGTATAGATTAATGTTGTTTATATCTGTTCTAGTCTGTGTTGTTGATTGGGAATTGAAATTTTGATTGTTGGCTATGTTTGAAATAGCTTAGGACTTAGTAGTTCTAGAGAAATTTTATCTATTTGTTCGTGGGTTCGCTTAAGCGCTCTTTCTTTGCTCAAGTGGTCTTTGGTTTCTCTTAGATTCAGTGTTTGTAGTTTGAACTTTTGGAAAGGGGTCATTCTTCACTTGGGCAGTATGTTGGTCACTTGAGCGGTCTATTTGTAGCTTGAAATATTTAGAGTTTTTATTCTTTGCTTGAGTGGTGTTTTGGTCGCTCGAGTAGTCTGTTCTATAAGGTTAATCCTTTGGGAGTTTGGTTTCTTTGCTCGAGCTAAGTTTTGATCGCTCGAGCGATGTTTTGTGTCTGACGCTTGAGTGGTGTTTTGGTCACTCGAGTGGTCTGTCTATATAAAGTTGAGGGAAAATATTTTTTTTTTGGTCACTTTTCTAACTCCTCTCTCTCTCTCTCTCTCTCTCTATAAATAGCTCATAGACCCAGTTTCTCTTCTCTCTCTCTCTCTCTCTCTCTCTCTCTCTCTATAGTTCTTGCATAAACCTCTCTATATACTCAAATCCTTGAATCTTGCGACCTTGGTGCTTTGGGATAAAAGGTAGAGCGCGAGACGGTGATCGTTTTAATCTGAAAAAGTTCAAGTTTCTTCTTCGTCATTTTTGGGATTGTTCTTTCTCTCTCTTTCTACTTTGAGGTAGGGATTTTTTATAATGTTATTGCATGGTATTTAACTTTGTTATATGCTCTTTGAATAGAGTAGTATTTTGAGAGAGTTGGATTTTATTTTGCTTGATTTGGGTTTGGATTTGGGTTATAAAAAAGGGGTTTTCATTGAAATGATATTATAGTTGTTTATAGTATTGAGATTTGAGGATGTTGCTTTTAAAAGATGAAATGTGAAAGGAATATTTGTGATATTCGAAAATCCTTAGTGATTTATGATTTGAACTAAGGAAAAAGAAAAAGTTGTTGAGATCTTTGAAATGATATTTTGGTAATATCTGTTGGGTTGGAAAGTAGAGTTGAACATGTATTGTTACTCTTGTATTGAAATTGTAAATTTTATCCGTCTGTTAAAATTTATCTTTTGAATAGAGATATCTATTTTGGTTATCGGTGGAGGATAACATTGATTGCTGTAAAAATTGCATGGGAATTAGGTTAATTGAAACCATTCACTCATGTATTGTATTTGAACACTTGTTTAATATTTATACATTAAAAATGTATCATATTGAGAAAAATGAGTGAATACCTTAGTGAATCTGGTTAGGGAGTGTGGTTGTAGTTATTATTATGTTGACCTGTGTATCTTTGGTGAAAGTCTAGAAACTTGTGCAGTTAGGTGCCGATCCTTCTAGTTAGTACCGGTAAAATCACTTTAGTAGTACTTGTATAGCCTATTGGCAGACACATACCAAGAGATTCCTAGTGTGTATATCCACTGCCTTGTTTTCTGTTTTCAAAATAAAGGTTTGTTAATTGAATTATAACATGGCATTGCATTGATTGAAAGGGAAAGTGCATTGGTTTTGGTAAATGGCATTCATGGGCATTCACCATATGACTTAGTTAAGCATCATGCTATTTATTAAATTTATCTCTATTGGGGATTAGCTCACCCTATGTAGAAAACAACTTTCAGGTATTGATGATATGCCTCTGCCAAGAAGTTAGCTTGGGAGGACTATGGAACTGAAGGCTTGTTCACTATGTTTAGTTTCGTTTTTTTGAGTTATTTTTTGGAAAAGTGATTTGAAAACTTTGTTTTGAAAATGAATATATGTTTGGTTTTTAAAAAAATGCACTATGCAATTTCAAATTTCCCTCCAAAAATTGAGAGAGAGCTAGATGCATTGACCAATTAAAAAAAAAAAAATTGTCACATTCTGAAAAAGATTCTGAAAAACTGTCAAATTTGTCACATTCCAAAAATTTATCAAATTTTGCTCTAAAAGTTGTACCAAGATTCTAAAAACTTTATCCCATTTTCAAAATAACCAAACAAAAACTGCAAAATTTTCAAAAAAATGGGTTTAGAAAACATGATGGTTATATATATATATATTTGTAAATATTCTTTGTATAAGCCTAGGGTTTATTGTTTGATTTAATCATTATAATCTGTGATTCTCTTTGTGTTTAACTATGTTCTTGACGACCAAATGAAGCTTAAACAGATACTGAATTAGGCCCAAAAAGCAGTAGCACAGAGCAGTAAGCCAGGAGGCTGAGCCCACTGAGGGGCGGTCGATCAGCCAGACGACCAAGCGGTCGACCAGTCAGGCCAATTTTCAGCAATTTCTTCTTTTAGCTACAGGACACTCAGGGACATCCGGGTGAACGACCCGTGAAGGAATTTTCGCTCCAGTTCAGTTTTGCTTCACTCTAGACATTGGACAGGCAGTATGCTTGATGACCGTAGACGACAACCTTGACGACCGAGACTTCATGGGATATTTGGGCAGATATCTGGGCAAACAACCCACAGATACAAAGCTTCACTGAGGACATCTGGGCAGACGTCCCACTGTGAAAGCTGCTTATATCAGTAACGGAGCAGTGAACTGAAAAGAATTGATTTCTCCATCATTCAACGAGCAAAACACACATGGATGTTAGGGAATATCTGAACAGTGAATTTTATATCATCTACAGCCATCACGATTCTATCTCCTCAACAAGAAGAAGAAGATGGACTCTATTAGTTTGAACAGAGCACTCAGCTCTGGTTTATAATAGAGCTCTGATATGTAGAAAACAGAGAGAGAAAGACACACAACAACAAACCAACGGGCTTAACATTTTTCCATCTTTCATCAACCACATATTCTCTCTACATTGAGTATTTGAAGCATCACTTCATTTGAGTTCTTCTTTCTCCTTCAGAATCAGTAACTGTATCTTCTGTGCTTCAACATTGTATACCTATCTGTGAGAGATATTTTTGTAGCTTTCTTTGAAAGCAAAAACACTTATTTCATTTCCAATCTTGTAAAAGGTCACTAGCAAGCCTGTAAAGTTAGAGAAATCTGTGGAGGATTGCTCCATGTGTATGAGGTTAGTAGCACCCCTGTGAAGCTAGGAAATTTGTGGAGGATTGTTCCATTTGTATGAGGTTTCTAGCACCTATGTTAAGCTTGAAAATCTATGGAGGATTGCTCCTTGTACATGAGGTTGCTAGCACCCTTGTGAAGCTAGAGGCATAGTGGAAAATCTCAAGTGAAGCTTAAGGAGTGGATGTATGCTTGGTTATAGCCGAACCACTATAAATCTTGTTTGCATTCTTTTTCCTGATCTCTTTGCTTTTTGCTCTAGCTAATTGATATACTCGCTTTTATTCACTGTGTTAGCCATAATTCTTTGCTAAATTTATCTAGAACATAATATGTTATGTGCTTGCACTGTTATAGCTATTTGATATTCATGTGTTAATCATTTGATATTTTCTCTGTGTTAGCTATTGCATTGTTATTTTGCTTGATCAATATCTCTTGTATTAGTTGGTAATTTTTATTAGGGTATTATTATTTTTATTTGTAGAAACATAATCCACCTCTCTCTTAGGTTGCTTTTTG
This sequence comes from Camellia sinensis, assembly GCF_004153795.1. Classification (NCBI taxonomy): domain Eukaryota; kingdom Viridiplantae; phylum Streptophyta; class Magnoliopsida; order Ericales; family Theaceae; genus Camellia; species Camellia sinensis. The sequence goes on along the minus strand of NW_021025808.1, from coordinate 1,587,064 downwards.
GGTAACACTTTGCATTGGGCTTGACCCATTTTTGTTATAACCAATTATCGTTTTGGAAAAGTGTAACCTTTAAGGCATGAACTTATACTTATCTACTGTTGTTTGCATATGTGGATCACATGCTGTAGATTCAAATCCTAGCATTAGTGAATGTATTAATGCATGTGACACCTTTTGTAATACTTATGGAAGTGATCTTGCTATTGAATGATTGAGACTACAAGCTTCCGTATATCTGTTGAAACTCATAAGAGTATATGTTGCTAATATTTTCAGGGCGTTACATATTCACTTCAACCCAACATACTTAAAGTCGTTTGTTAAATATGTATGTTTGTGTTGAGTATTTTTACTGTTTAAGCCATTTTGACCGGCCCATTTACCACCTCTATATATAATAAACAAAATATGCTAACATTATATAGTGGTATAGGTATGGCAAACTTGTAATTTATTAGTACTAAAGTGTTTTATTTACTCTACCATGCACTGCAACACTAGCTTCATGTTTTCTACAATGTTGAAGAAAAATGATGTTCCTTGTTTGGGAACTGAAGAAAAATAGTCAAAAAGTCATTATAAATTGTCACATTATTCTTTTTATTTTTTTGTACACCTGTTTATAAAAAGTCAAAAAATCCATTAAAATAATCAATTTTCAAACCAACCAAGTGCTTCCAAAGGCAACCTTTATGCTATCTTATTGAAGAAGTCTTCATAATTCACAAGATTAATCACTTACTTTTTTTTTCTTCATTTTTTAGCTAACAAGATGTTTAAATATCTCTAATTGATTTAGGTTGTGTTTAAATTTTGAAATTGATTAATACATAAATCTTATTTTTTGGATAATTAAGTTTTAGAGTAATGCTACAATACTGCTATGAGGGCTTATGTGAATTTGTCCAGAGCCTATTTTGTTTATCCAAACTGTTTGTATTATAAGGTTTATTGAGTATATCATTTGTGCAAAAATTAAAATTAATCGGACATTTGTAGTCACATGATCGAGTGTTAATTGTTTTTAAAAAAATTATTAAAATTATGGTAACTATTTATTTTAAAAAAAATAAATATAGTTTTATTATGGGGCTATAAATATCCAATTAATTTGGTTTTTTCCCATAGATAATTTACTCAACGAATCTTACAATATGAATGATTTAGATTATCAAAATAAGTTTGGATAAGCCTCGATTGAGTCGCACAACAACAATCCTTTGTCTCAAAAAAATAGGTGTACCATATGCAAGTTATGACATTTTGTGTCATTGATAGCACATAGTGTCATAACCAAATCACTTTATGTCATAACTTTGGATTATAACCAAACACCTTTGAGAGATAACAGAAAACCTCTTCAGTCATAACAAAAATTAGAACCACAATAGCTCCTAATTAAAAGTCATAACTAAAATAATAACAACAATATGTCATAACTAAGCCATAAACAATACCACAAAGAATCATGCCTAACACCATAATAGACCACAATAAAAAATGACAAAAATCATAACTAATGTATATATAACAGAATTTTCCTAAGTTTTATTAAGCAAGGAATTCAAAACAAGCAGTATGTGTACAGATTCACAAATCCTTTTTTTTCATTTCTTCGTATAAATTCCTATTCAAATCCAAGATCTGAACACGCTTTGAATCTCACTTGGATTTTCTTTCACTGCTTGCTCTTTCTTTCAATTTGGATAGAATAAAAACCAAACTTAGACAGAAAGAAATGGTCACTTCAAGCTTCACAAAACAGATTCATGTCAAAAGCCCTAAAATCTTCCCGCCACCACCCATCGCCACTCGCCACCATAACTGAATCTGATACTTTGGCTTGGTGGGGGTGGAAATTGAAAAAGCATATGTACTTCAAATACTTAGCTTCCACAGTTCAATCAGAAACTCTTCAAATTGAGGAGAATTCAAGGGGTGTTTGATACATTTTGCATGAAGAAGCAAAGAATTTTCTTTATCCTTATTCTGGTTCAAGCTACTAAAGTTATTTTTACAAAAAATGTTAAATGTTATTAGTTTTTTTAAGAAAAATTTACTTATAAATCTCATCTTGAGTCGGTTTAGTCCCAAAGATTTTCTTATAGACCAATTAGTTCCATTGAATTTGAAAAGGTGAATTTAATATATTTTTGAAAATTGAGTTTACGGTTACACCCTTATTTCTATTTTTTTTCTTCTTGTGTGTGGGAAATTAAGATACACAACCTATTATTTTGTGAAATTTAGTTGAGTGAATCTAGTGTCACAAATCCACATTGATTTTCATTGAGCATGAGATCTTCTCATATGAGAATCTTTTTGGGGTGGGGTGTGGGTATTCAAATTTGTGGTGAAGTTTGATATGAGAATCTTTTTGATTTGGAATGACTTGAAATGTGAGATTTTTCAAAATTTCAAATTGAGTACAAAACATTTCAATAAGTTTTGGGTAAATGTATAATTTCAAACTGTAAGGTTTTGATTTGGAATTGTTTGAAATGTGGGATTTTTCAAACATTTTAAAAGAAGTACAAAAATCCCTTAATAAGTTTTGAACAAATGTATAATTTCAAACTGTAGAGTTTTGATTTGGAATGTCTCGAAATGTGAGATTTTTCAAACATTTCAAAAGAAGTACAAAAATTTCTCAGTAAGTTTTGGACAAATGTATAATTTGAAAGTGTGAGGTTTTGATTTGGAATGGCTTGAAATGTGAAAATTTTCAAACATTCCAAAAAGAGTACAAAAACCTCTTAATAAATTTTGAGCAAATGTGTAATTTTAAATTGTGGGGATTTTGGTCATTTATGGATATTAATTAGCATCCACAAGTGTAAATTATAGGGTTGTATTGTCATTTTCAAATAAATAGGACTATTGGGTTCATTAGATTATTTGGAGGATTTATTGGTTACTAAGATATGAAAATGAGATTTTATTGGTGCTTTCTCCTTTTTTTAATGGGTTAATTTCTCTTTTTTACCACTAAATGATTGTCAAATTATCTATTTAGTTTTTAACTTCTGATTGAATTTGCTGAAAGTCTACTTAGTTTTTGAATTATGAATTGAATCGATAAAGTTCTTAAAATAGTTAATTCAAACAAATCAATTCCTAAAAGTATTATAAAAATAAAATATAAGTCCATAGTATTATAAATTAATAAAAGACCTTACCTAATTAAGATTTTATTATAGAAAAATCTTAAATTTCTATCATGTCTTTAAAAAGTATTTTGTTGTTTTTTAATTGGTATTAAAGTTTGATTTCTTAGCCTTATTAATAAAATTATATAAGTATTACATGTATTGAAGAAGTAAAATTAGATAATTTAGATAGGATAAATTACACTAATCTCCATTGAAGTTTGAAAAAAAAAATGTAAGCTCCACAATTTTGATATAATTACATTGAATTCCTTTCATCAAATTTAAATTTAATGAAAAAATGCTTAAAAATTATATTCAATCATTTCATCAAATGTTTATCAAATTAAGGAAGAGTCATTTTTTTATCATCAAAATTGACAACTCATCAAATCCTTAGTCAAATTTGAATTTGATGAAAATTTTAAAAAATGAAACATTATAGATTTTTTTTCATCAAATTTGATGAAGAAATTTTGGAATAAGAGGAAATTTTTTTTAAAAAAAAATTGATGAAAATTTGCTGGAAAAATTGGAGTAGTTCATATCAAATCAAACTTTTTAGTCAATTTGAAATCAAATTAAATGAAAAAAATGGGTAGAGGATTGGAGATGCTCTTATGAATCAAATTATTTTTTGGGCATTCAGGTCATAAGTCTAATTTCAAAATTTTTTATGCAATAACCTCAAGTTCTATTCTCTTGAGGCCAAAAAGGACAATAACAAATTGAAATACTATATTATCCTATCTATTTGTTTATGTGTCTATGTCACCACCACCACCGCCACCACCCATCGCCACTCGCCACATTTAGTGACTTTTTTAGCAATGACAAATTTTCTAGCGACTAACCGACTGCGATCTGGCGGTAGTGAGTTAACAAATGGAAAAAAAAAATCCTTCAAAATAATATTTTATTGATAAAAAAAAAAAAATTCTTCAACCTAATGTCATACACAAAAAAAGAAGGGATTTTCACCAAATTTTCCTTATTTTTTTCGGGTTTATTGGTAATAAATCCATTTTATTGGGAGATATGACATTAGATCCAATGATTAATCTTTCATGGAGATAAGGACACGAATAATGAAATTATTTAATAAAAAGAACAAATTATTATATTGAACGATTTCTCTTTCTATTTTTAACTTACTATCGCTAAATCACCACTAAATTACCGCTGTCGCTGAAAAGTCGCGTGAAAGTTAACGGGGTGACTTGTGGTGGTGGTGATATGAATAGGCAGATTATGTGGACAAACAGGTCATTTACGTACAAATAGGACGATAACAAATAAATAGATAAGTTGACAAATAGATAACACTTGAATAGATAAGGGTTTGTTTGGCAACGTTTACGTTTTCAATTTATATTTACAAAAATTTTATAAACTGATTTTTGTTTATTTTTAAAAAAACATAAAATACAAATGCATTTGATAATTGACAAAATGTTTAAAAAATTTTAAAAATATAAAAAAGAGTGAGAAATGGCAAGTGATGGCAAGTGGCTGCGGAAGACGGTGGTAGAAAGTGGTGACGATGGGTGGTGGGTAGCGCGTGGTGGTGGGTGATGGCGGGTGGGTGGTGGTGGTGGGTGACGGTGGCGGGTGGTAGCGAGTGGGTGGTGGTGGTGGTGGTGGTGGCGGGTGGGTGGTGGGTGGTGCAGGTGGGTGGCGGATGGCGGTGGTAGTGGGGTGGTGGCGGTAGTGGTGGTAGGTGGGTGGGTGACGGTGGCGGGGTGGTGGGTGGTGGTGGTGGCGGATGGCGGATGGTGGGTGATGGTGTGGTGGTGGTGCGGGTGGTGGTGGTGGGTGACGGTTGCGGGTGGTGGTTGGTGCGAATGGGTGGCGGTGCGTGGTGGCGAGCAGTGGATGGTAGTGACAGGTGGATGGTGGGTGGGTGAAGGTGGTGGTGGTGGTGGTGAGTGGATGGTAGGTGGGTGGGTGGTGGTGGCGGTTGGGTGGTGAGTGGTAATGGCAGGTGGTGGTGGGGTTGGGCGGTGCCACGGAAGACGGTAGTGGAAAATGGTGACGGTTGGTGGCTAGTGTTGGGTGGTAAAAAAAAAAAACTCAAAACGGAAATACATTTTTTGAATTTACATTTTTTGACCAAAGTTATAAACTGAGACCACTGATTTATAAATAAAAAATTTACTAAACAAGTTTTTATTTGAGTTTTTAAAATTTTTGTAAATATAAATAGAAAACTGAAAACGTAAGTGTTACTAAACGATACCTAAGTAAACAGATTGACAAATAGGTAGGAATAAAGTCTTTCAAATTATTTTGTTGTTTTGACTCCAAAAAGAATGGAGTTTAAGACTACTGCCCTAAAAATTTTAAAATTAGACTTATGGCCTAAGTCTTCTATTTTTTCTTGTTTTTATATTAATTTATTTATATTTTTTCTCTTCTTTATCTTTGTTTATTTATTTTTGTTGATTTTGTAAGTCTATACCACTGCTCAAATAAATACATCTAGGAGGAAACTTATGTGGTACGAACAATATTCCCGATTTTGTAAATAATTTAAATAAAAATAGGAAAGTTATAAAGAAATTCATTTTTTAGACTTATATTTTCTAGATTCAATAGTATATAAATGAGATTATTGGTTCATAATTAGAGAAGACATGAGAGTGAGAGAGAGAGAGAGAAGATGAGAGAGAGAGATTCTAATAGATCGTCACGTCATTGAATTTGAAAAGTGAGTCTAATTTTTTTAGCTTAAGTAGCATCATCCATAAAAATATATCTTTGGTATTGTACAATTTTACTTGGCTTTCTCCCCAGTTTTATCATAGACGGGGGACATTGTTTGAGCGCATAGGGCCCATCACGAGTCTCATTTGATGATCTGAATCGTTCATTTTATCAAACTCTTCACGTTTGTAATATGAAAAAAAGGTCATTCTGATGAGCATAATTTATTTAATTTATCGCATTTGTCATTAAGAAAATAGATAACAAGTGTGTTTTTAAAAATATACCATTTAATTTTTGGTAACAACCGTGATAAATTGAATAAGTTATGAATATCTGATCGATCAAATTTTCTTGTAATATATACGAAAGATCCAACAAAATCAACGATTCGAATAATTAAAAATGAGACTTGTGGTGAGTCTTGCGGATTCCAACAACAACCTTTAATTTAAATCATGGACAGAAGAGGATCCAATTCCTATACAATTTCATATTGATTAGAAAACGTAACAAATTTCAACTTTAGTAAAATAGTGAGAGTGGATTAATATTAGTAATTGACATTTTTTAAAATATAAGAACATAGAGAATGTCATATTAGGGTGAACAAAATATTTAATGTCACGGGATGAACCGACCTTTTGTGAGTTGGGTTGGTTTGATTTTTAAGCACATTAGTTTCAGTTTTAGATTTTTAAATCATCAATTCGATAGAATTGGGTTAATATATATACTTGAGAACCAAATCTATCTATCTATATGTATTACATAAAATTCTATTTATATTGACGTTACAATGTTCTTGCTTTCATATTGGCTGAGGGAAAGCCGACGAAGGAAGTACTAAAAACTTGATTACAATATTATTGATTTCATATTGGCCGAGGGCAAGTGAACCAAGAAATTACTGAAAATTTAAGTTGAATTTCGCAATAGTTGATTTTATTTTAACTATGCTACTAAATTAAATTTGTATTGATTGCTTAAATTGGATTTTTTTTATTGACAAAAATAAAATTTAGAAATAATATTCTTATTTTTTGTGATGTTGGTTATAACTTACTTTATATCATAACTTAACTAATATTAATCAAACACGTTAAACCAAAATTAAAATCACAATACATTATTACTGAATCATAACCAATATGATAATATGTCATAATCAAACACCACTTGAAATATAGCAAGAATAGATTATAAAGCCATAACCAACATTGCTTAATTTTAATACTAATACATAGGCAACGGAGGAGGATTCTCTCTAGTCTAGATTTTAGATTGGAGAGTGTTGTTTGGACCCGTGGGGCTCATTATAGGCCCTGTTTCGATGATTCGAACTGTTCATTTTGTCAAACACTTTGTATATTTCATCCACACAAAAAAATTAAGTCGATCCGATAACGGTAACTTGTTCAATTTATTATTTTTGTCTGCACGTTGCTATTACAACAAGGAACAAGGGTAATTCAATCTTTTACCACTATTTCTTTCTTTATATACAACATGCTGTTTTCTATAACTCAATTTCATTGATTCTAACTCATCACGGATTTCATTTGTATGATTTGAAACATTTGCTTTTCTCTAGTCCACATAAAGTCCACGTAGGGTACTGTCAGGTTTTGTATGACTCATTATAAGACGTATTTTGATAATTTGAACTATTTATTTTGTAAAATTTTACGTGTAGACAAAAAAATCACATTGATTCTATAATTATATTTACTATATAATTTTATTAGATATAACTTCAAAAAATTAACAAGAGTATAATTTTAAAAATTTATCATTCAATTTTTTGACGAAAAATATAACAAAGTTATATAGTTATACTTATTGGATCAATTTATTTATTTTAAATAATCTACACAAAATATGGCAAAATAAACGATTTAAATCACTGTTTCATGGTGGTTTCCATTAAAGCCCAACAAGGAGATAAGCTCTCCTTCATATTTCATCTCTCCATACTCTTTTTGTAAGTTTCAATTTAGACCTGTACAAGATAAATGGTTCGGATCATTAGTGCGGATCCGAATTAAAACTTATAAAAATAGTATAGAGAGGTATATAGAGATGAGGCACGGACGGAGCTTATCCCCCAGCAATGAACTGAAAACAAATTTGAGCCAATTAATTTATGGTACTCTCTCCGTCCCAAAATAATAGTCCCTTAAGTAGAATCTAACTTTTTTTGGTAATACAATTATTCCACTTTAAAAACATTTAATTTTACAAAATTACCCTCTAATACTATATTTTTTTGAGAATATCAATGGTAATAATTGTACTTTTTATGTTGTTAATGAATTTAAAAAAAATATATCAAAATAAAAAATTCATATTTTTTTAATCCTTAATAACAAATACATTATCCATATACAAAAATTACTTGTTGGACTGAGACCATGAGAGTCTTACACCAACCACACCTCCAGTTCAAGCCCATGTCAAATTAAAATTGCTATATATCATGTATCACTGATTAAATGGGCATACATGATATTTTTTAATGTAACGATGATATTATTATTATTGACATGTAAGTATAAGTAATCTCACTATAAATATATGAAATTTATTGCATTGTTAATTACATTTCACATATGAGGTTCACTCTCTATGTGTTTATGTACTATTAGTTGGTGATATCACATATATTACCATTATATTGAATTTTTAATCAAATTTTGTATAAAAATTTTTTATCATTATATAATTTATGTTAAGACTTGTATCCATATTTTTTTTTGTATTGTTAATGATACATTAGTTATAAATAACATTATTTTTATGATATTTTTGGACATCAATAGTAAAAACTTACATGAAATATTTTTGTAAAGATTTTCAATATTATAATTAATAAGTCCCTTCTAATTTAATTTTCTGATTCCGCGAATGGACAGGGATGCTGTAGCTCATTTCTTTCCGCCGCCAATGGACAGGGATGCTGTAGCTCATTTCTTTCCGCCGCCAATGGACAGGGATGTAGGTTTTGTGTCTCCAATGTACAGGGATGTAGGTTTTGTGTCTCCGCCGCCAATGGACAGGGGAGTAGCTTTTACAAAAACAGCGCCACCGGGCAGGGGAATAGATTTTACAGAAACAGCGCCACTGGACTGGGAATTAGATATTACAGAAACATATACACATGACAGATACGAATACAGTGCAGCTATAGCTGCAATATACAGTGCAGCTATAGCTGGAGACATCCATGGCCTGACAACAGCACTACAACAAGACTCCGAACTCAATCTTCTCAACCAACTCACCCCGCGAGGCGACACGATTCTTCATATCGCCGCAAGACTAGGCCATCACCATCTAGTGGAACCAATCCAAAGTAGATGCCCAGACCTTTTCAAGAGCAAAAACTACAACAATGATCATCCTCTACATCTTGCTGCAGCTGGTGGTCATCTATCTATAGTCAAGTCTCTGATCACTAATGCTTTACAGTTTGCACTTTCTTCTAGGCGAGAAACTGAAGCAGAGCAGGACATTTTAGATGTCATAGAGGGGCAAAATAAACAAGGGAATACTCCATTACATATGGCCGTAAAGGGTCATCAATACGAGGTGGCTTTGTTTTTGTTTAAGCGGCCTGGAAGTCAAATAACTTCATGTGTTCCGAATCGGGAAAAAAAGTCACCCTTGTATATGGCAGCCGAAGCAGGGCATGAGGAGCTCTTTGAGCTTATGATGCAATTCGTTGCTTGGAATGTTGACGCTCAAAATATGCTCAAGGATGGCCAACCACTCCTGCACGTTGCTATTACAACAAGGAACAAGGGTAATTCAATCTTTTACCACTATTTCTTTCTTTATATACAACATGCTGTTTTCTATAACTCAATTTCATTGATTCTAACTCATCACGGATTTCATTTGTATGATTTGAAACATTTGCTTTTCTCTAGTCCACATAAAGTCCACGTAGGGTACTGTCAGGTTTTGTATGACTCATTATAAGACGTATTTTGATAATTTGAACTATTTATTTTGTAAAATTTTACGTGTAGACAAAAAAATCACATTGATTCTATAATTATATTTACTATATAATTTTATTAGATATAACTTCAAAAAATTAACAAGAGTATAATTTTAAAAATTTATCATTCAATTTTTTGACGAAAAATATAACAAAGTTATATAGTTATACTTATTGGATCAATTTATTTATTTTAAATAATCTACACAAAATATGACAAAATAAACGATTTAAATCACTGTTTCATGGTGGTTTCCATTAAAGCCCAACAAGGAGATAAGCTCTCCTTCATATTTCATCTCTCCATACTCTTTTTGTAAGTTTCAATTTAGACCTGTACAAGATAAATGGTTCGGATCATTAAAAAAATATATATTTATTATATGAAGATGAGTTATATTATATAAATAACAAATAAAAATTATTTTAGATATAAAATAAATTATATTTTGTATGATAAAATAAGATATTTTTATTTTAGACATAAAAATTATATTATTTATGATTTATTATATTATATAGTTTTTTTTGAATGAATAATATTATATATTATTATATTAATGTAATTTATACTATATGTTAATATAAATATAATATGAATAATATTATATTTGAATAAAAAAAAAAGAGAAAAGAATAATATTATATATTATATTATTATATTATCAGATTTATATTATCTACTATTATATACTAATAGACTACTAATATTATATACTAATAAAGGGAGATCGAGAGAACAGAGACGAGAAGAGAAGAAAGAAGTCGGCGACTGAGAGAGAGAGTAGAGGGAGATCGAGATCAACATCGACAGACGAGAGGTGAGGAAGAGAGATCGACAAATCGAGAGACGAAAGAGAACACAGAGAAGGAGATCAAGAAACGGGAGAGAAGACGGAGTAGGAGATGGAGATCGAGCATCGAGCATGTCGAAGCAGCGACCCATGTCTTCGCCGTTTCAACAGGCAACCAGGTTCTCTCTTTCTCTCTCTCTTTCAGTTCTTTTGCTGTCTGTAAAGAGCTGTGTCTGATAGAGAACACGCGAATCCGACACAGATCTCACACCCGCACTCGTGTCGTGTCGTGTCGACACGGGTACTTCGCCCCAAAGTGCCGAGTCCATGTAACACAGATTTTATCCTTTTATCATTTAGAAATAGTCACTTATTCTTTTGTAATTTTAGACTAAAGTGTAACACTAATACTATTAATGGAAAATATAAAATGACCTTAATACCCTTCTATTTTTTTTTCTTTTGCCTTTATATTTTCTCATTCTATCTCTTCTATTATACAATTAATTTAATTTAATTACATAATTTTTTTAGAAAAATTTACTCATAAATCTCATATGGGGAAATGTTGATCCATTTAGTACTAAGAGTTTCTTATAAACCAATTAGTCATTTTTTATTTTGAAAAGTTATATTTATTTGATTTGGTATCATTTAAGTTTAAGTGAATGTCTTTTTGTGATTCATTTTTCCAATTTTTTGATTCGTTTTTGGGATGAGAATGCAAATGTGACGTGTGGAAGATTCTTTTTGAGAGGATTGGTGGCTGAAACGTTAGTTGTTAAGCGTGAAAATCTACATTTTTAGTAATGTGATTTTCTGGTGTTACATTAAAATACTGTGTTTGGAAAAAAATACACTAAGAATTTTTTGTGTGTTACATTGACTAGAATGATACATTTAGAAAAAAAATAAAGAGTTTTTGTGTGTTACATTGATTGGAGTGTTACGTTTGAAAAAAATACACTAAAGAGTCTTTTTTTTTTTGAAATATTACATTATTATGTTTGAGAAAAATATACTAAGAAATTTTTTTTATTATGTTATGTTGTTACGTTTGAAAAAAATATACCAAACCAAACCAAACCAAACTAATTCTTAAGTCCCATCAAATGGGGTCGGTTACATGAATCATTCTTCTCCACGTGGTCCTATCAAAGGCCATTTCGTTAGTCAAATTAAGTAGATCCATATCTCTATTTACAATGCTAATCAACGTTAATCTAGGCTTACCTCGTCCCCTAGCACTCCCATCTACCGTTACAGCATCTCATCTCTTCACTACTATCTCTGTTGGTCTCCGTTGAATGTGACCAAACCATCTCAATCGATTTTCTCTCAACTTATCTTCTATCGGTGCTACTCTTACCCATTCCCGAATATACTCATTCCTAATTCTGTCTTATCTAGTCTTGCCACACATCTACCTTAGCATCCTTATCTCGGTCATCCTCATCTTATCTACATATTGTTTCTTGGTTGCCCAACACTTCGTCCCATACAACATCGCTGGTCTAATAGCCGTTCTATAGAACTTACCCTTTAGTTTAGTGGGTATTTGTTTATCGCACAATACTTCAGACGCACTTCTCCATTTACACTATCCCGCCTTAATCCTATGGGCCATAGCTGCATCAATCTCCCTTGTTGTTGTGATAATCGACCCTAAATACCGAAAACATTCACTCTTAGGCAGTTCTTGGTTTTCAATCTTCATGTCTCCTATGCTTTCATTGTTACTATTACTAAATTTACACTCCATGTACTCTGTCTTAGTTCTACTTATCCGTAATCCTTTAGATTCAAGAGCTTTTCTCCAAATCTTTAACTTTGTGTTAACTCATTTTCTAGTCTCATCCACTAGCACAATATCATCTGCAAAAACATACACCATGGCTCGTCAACTCATCCATAACTAAAGTAAAAAGATAAGTACTTAAGGTAGATCCTTGGTGTAACCCTACAATGATAGGAATTTCACTTGTCTCTCCAGCAGACGATCTAATAGTGGTCACCACCCCTTCATACGTGTCTCTAATCACATCAATGTAGCCTTTTGTTACCCTTTTTTTCTCTAACATCCACCATATTATATCTCGGGGCAGTCTATCATATGCTTTCTCAAGGTCGATAAATACCATATGAATGTTTCTTTTCTTTTCTCTATACTTTTCTATTACTCTCCTCAAAAGATAAATCGCTTCTATTGTTGACCTGCCAAGCATAAACCCAAATTGATTCTCTGACACCTCTGTTATATCTTGCAATCGGTATTCCATCACCCTCTCCCGCACTTTCATTAGATGACACATTTTCTTGATTCCTTTATAGTTGTTGCAATTCTCATCTGGCATGTTCCTAGTCAACAAATTTTTGTTAAACAACCCAGTCAACTAAGAAACTCCCTTTTTACCCAAACACTTCCAAGCTTCAATAGGGATATCATCGGATCCTAAAGCCTTATTTGATTTCATCTTCTTAAATGCAATCTCCATTTCAAAGTTCCTAACCCTGCGATAGAGCCTACAGTCTTGGTTTATCGTATCATTAGCTATTTCTTCTCTTATTGCCGTACCTCCATATTCCTCATTTAATAGTTTCTCAAAATAGTTTTTCCATTTTTCTTGAATCTTTTCATCTTTCACCAATACCTTAGAATCCTCACTCTTGATGCACTTAACTTGATTAAAATCTCTTGTTTTCCTCTCCCGTATCTTAGCAAGTTCGTATACCATCTTTTCTCCCTCCTTACTATCTTGTCTAGTGTGTAGGTCATCATAAGCTTTCAACTTAGCCTCTCTCACTACTTTTTTGACATTCTTATTGGCCAATCTATAGCTCTTAAGGTTTTCCTCAGTTCTATCATTCTGCCACTTTTAAAAGCACTCTTTTTTTGCCTTAACTGCCGCTTGAACCTCTTCTCTCTACCACTAAGTTTTCCTAGAGTTGGGTCCCGTCCCTTTCGATTCTCCAAGCACTTGCCTTGCGATTCTCCTCATACAAGTGGCCATCGAGTTCCACATAGTGTTAGCATCATCATTATTTGAGATTTATTGATATTTCACCAATTTTTCTGTCTTCTTAAACTTTATTTCTAATTTAATCTCATATTTCATTATAAAAAATATATAATGTATGATATAATATAACAAAATATATACATAAAATATATATATTATAAAATATAAGTATATTTTATATATGTATAGATATCTAACTCTGTGAATATATATATATATATACATATAGCTAAAGATCTTATGTCGTTGATTATCTTAAAACCCATCAACATTCAGAGGCAACAAAAATATAAAATAAAATAAAAAGGAGTCGTCGAATGTTTCATTTCTCTTAGGCTCTGTTTGGGATATATATTTGGGCTAAAATAGTCATATAGGATAAAATTAGCTATTTTAGCCAAATATGACAAAATGTTACCTCTAATCTATAATCATTTCATTTTTTCTCTCACAAAAATTAAAAAAATCAAAAATTTATCCCAAACGAAACTTTTTAACCCTAAACTAAAATCCAAAAAGTCAGCCCACATCACAAACGAGCTCTTACAAAACTTCATGGGTTTATGAATGAGCATTGAAGAAATCGGGATGAGAACATGCAGGCCTTGGGATACGAAGAATAAAATAGTGACCACTAGCTTCGGCCGGTGGCGATCTGTATTCATTCTAGCCCCTCCCCGTCACACACCCGCCACCGGTGCGAGCCCCCCCTCTCTCTCTCTTCTCCCTCCACACCGACCAACTATTCACTCTATCTACTTCCTCTTTACCCTTGCGAAGATCGAGAGATCGAGAAAGAGACCCACTCCTCCGTCATTTCCTCCATTCCCACCTTCGATTAGTTCGCTTGCTATTCCATCTTTTACTTAGACAGTCTCGCTGTCCACTCCATTGCCATCGAGTTTGCTTCAAATCATTTTTTTTTTAAAGGTTTTCGAGATAGCTGGAGTGGAGACGGAGGGAGATGGATAGGGGAAAGGGAACAACTGGGTTTTGAAAGAAGATGGTCAGTTGAGAAACCCCCAACCCAAATGAGAAAGTGGGAGTTTTCCCGAAAAATAACTGTTTGGTAGAGCTTTATAAATTTAATTCCACCCCTTAGTTTGAGTATGGTGTTTGGTGAGAACTTTTAAAAATTGATTCCACGCACACGGTTAAAAACACGTCTACCTGGTCATCTCCCGGTTGACTAGAACAGTGTTTTTTTTTTTTTTTTTAAATTTTAAATAAAAAATATTTTTAAAAATTTTAATTTTTTTTATGAGTTTTGAATAGAATTTTGAATTTTGTGTTTGGTTATGAGTTATAAGTTTTTGAATTAAATATCGCGTGTCACATCAAAAAAATTCAAATTCAATTCAAAACTCTTTTCAAAACTTATAACCAAACAAATTTTTCACGTTTAAATCATAATTTCAAAACTTACAAACTCAAAATACAACTCTATTATCAAATCATAATTCTAAAACTCTACCAAACTTTACCATGAATTTTCTAGAGAAAATCTAGAAATTGATCATTGATCTTTCTGGGTTTGGTGATTGAAGATGAAAATCTGGATTTGGTGATTGAAGATGAAGAGAAAGGTAGAATTGTCATTAATTTTATAATTTAAAAAGAAAAATAGACTTACGTCGATCATGGCAAGTGTATTACAAATTCTGTTAGTTTGGACAGAACAGATAACAGTTGCACTTCAGTCCCAAATCAAAAGGTAACTGACTATTTCTAAATCATAGGGGCTAAAGTACAATTGATCTAAATCACAGGAGCAAAGCGGATTTTGTCCAAAATTTTTAAAAAATAATGATAATAATGATATGTAACATAGCTGTTGATTTATGATTGCATGTTACTCCAGTAAAGTGAACTATCCTATATTAATTTAAGTATTATTCAACAATTAACCATAATGTTATTAATTTGGTTCAGCTTAAAACTGACTCCTCCTAGTGATGTTGCATTCTATTTTATTTTATTTTTATTTCCTAATGAATTGGGGTCTTAATCTTTGTTTTAAAAAAAAAATTGCAGGTGTTCTTGAGACAGCATTGAAGTATGTGCCATATCTTATGGATGCACCTGACAGAAGAGGGAGGAAACCTCTTTCGTATGCAGCATCCATAGGTTATGTTGATGGGGTTTGCTACATCCTGGACACATTTGTTGATTGCAGATACAAAAGAGACCGTGATGGGTCTTATCCCATTCATGAGGCATCGAGCCAAGGTCATATTGAAGTTGTTAAGGAGTTTCTACGACGTTTTCCAGATTCAAGAGAGTTGCTAAATGAACATGGACAAAATATTCTTCACGTTGCTGCTAAGAGTGGGAAAGCCAACATTGTTAGTTATATGCTTAAAGCCCCTGAGCTTGAGATGCTTGTTAATGACACAGACAAAGATGGAAACACCCCATTGCTTTTGGCCACAAAGAATGCTCATGCTGAGATAGTGAGCATTTTGACATGGGACAAGAGAGTTAGGTTAGAGACAGAGAATGGCAAAGGCTTTACCGCTTTAGATGCTGCTCTCAGTTATGAGGGGACCACTCCCTCAATTCACGAGGTATTATTATTACTATAATTAATGATTCATTCATATCATTTTTCCGTCATAATTTGCTCGAATAAGACTCATACTGATAAAAATTTCAATTGTGTGAATTTAAACTAACAAAATTATATAGATATAGAGGGTGTTGTATTATTATTATTATTATTTTATTGACGGAATTATTATCAAAAAATAAATGTAGGGCAAAAATATAGAACCAAAAAAATCATCACCATCAGAAATTGTCAAGTTTAACTTGGTTCAGCTAACATAACCTACGTCCACTTAATCATATGATTAAGGGTTATTTTGGATATTGCTTAAAATATGAAAAAAAAAAATATATTTATTTTATTATTTTAGTATTTGATTAAGGTTATTATTGAAGACTATGATCTTTTAATTTTTTATTTATTTAAGTTTCCTACTTCATTTATTTTCTTATTTTACAAGAATAGGATTGTTTGATCACAAGAATTATTTTTATTTTTAATATTGCAATTTCTTTTTAAAATATTCTTGACTAGCAAGAATATATCTTTTGTTTTTTTAGATTTCTTGATTAGCAAGAATTATTTTAGCATAAATAAAGATGTAAGCCCTGGGACACTACGGTTGATATTTGATTAATAAAAATAGAGAGTTTTCTCAATACTATTCATTCGTAGAGAGAGTATTTCTAGTTCGGATTTGTTCGTGGTTTGATCTTGTTGTTTGCTCTTCTTTCCGATACGCTTCCCTGCATCAGTTGATGTAGATTGAAATTTAAAAACTATATATTTTATTTTATTAGACTAGGATCTTTTAATTTTTTATTTATTTAAGTTTCCTACTTTGTTTATTTTCTTATTTTACAAGAATAGGATTATTTGATCACAAGAATTATTTTTATTTCTTAATATTGTATTTTCCTGTTAAAATATTCTTGACTAGCAAGAATATTTCTTTTCCTTTTTTAGATTTATTGATTAGTAAGAATTATTTTAGTATAAATAAAGATGTAAGTCTTAATGCAATATAGTTGATATTTGATTAATAAAAATAGAGAGTTTTCTCAATATTATTCATTCATAGAAAGAGTATTTTTAATTCAGATTTATTTGTGGTTAAATTTTATTACTCGCTCTTCTTTTCGATACGCTTTCCTGTATCAAGACCGTTTGTACAATTCATTATGTGACTATTTGAAACCTATGACGCTATTTTAGAATTCGCATACCTTTCAAAAATATTTTTTTACTGTAGCTAAACGTGGGCCCAAGTATTAACCATTGCCATAAATTGAGGAGGCGTAATTTATTTAGTTATTTATTTATTTTTGTAATGTCTATATATTTTTAGATTTTATTAATGAGCATTTTAATATTGAGTAAGAAAATTTAAAAAGATTATACATTCTTTACCGCACATATTTTGTAAATATTGATACAATCATCTCAAGTTTCTTAAACAATTATAGTAGGACAACGTTTATATTTGTTCCAACAAAACTAGTTATCTAGAAATTCTATCAAAAAACTTAGGATGTAAAGGTGTGGTTGAGGGGTTCGGGGATGCTGACTGCTATGCTTTAATACTGTGTTGTTTTATTGGCTCCATTCCAACTCTCAATCACCTTTATGTTCCAAATTCAAGCTTTTTTTTTCTCTCAAAAATCCTTTTCTTTTTCTTTGTCCTTTTGAGTCCCTTGCTCCATATAATATAATATATAAACAAATATTCATACAAAAAAATATATAGACTGATATAATTTAATGTGAATCTTTTATTTTAAAATAAAACACTTATAAATATAATTTTACTTTAAAAAAAATGATATTATCACATCATTTTTATAGTGCTATTCAAATGCTATTCTTGTAGTATACAAAATTTCATTTGAGGAAATACTATTATGTGCACTCCTAAAAGGGTGCATACACTGTACACCTCATAACATCACAAAAAATTCACAACTTTTACTACACAATGAACATACTTTTTTTTTTTACTACGAAAAACAAAACTTTTTGCTTACCATAAAAAAAGGTATTTTTTTATTTTGTAGTGACATAATTTCGTTAGGGTAAATTATGTAAATAGTCGTTGTAGTTTACACGATGTGTCAATTTGGTCCCTATAGTTTCAATTTTCTTGATTTTGTCCTTTAATTTAACGGATTGTGTCATTTTAGTCAAATAAATAACTGTTGTTAAGTTAATTTAACGGAAGGTCAAACTATATGTCCATTTGGTCCCTATAATTTCAATTTTCTCGATTTTGACAGGGACTAAATTGACACATTGTGAAAAATACAGGAACCAAATTGACACATTGTTTGACTTTCCGTTAGATTAACTTAACAACCGTTTTTTGTTGAACTAAAATGACACAATCCGTTAAATTAAAGAGCAAAATTGAGTAAATTGAAACTACAGGGACCAAATTGACACATCGTGTAAACTACAGAGACTATTTGCATAATTTTCCCATTTCGTTATTTGTAATTTTAAGATACATTATAAATTTATTATTCATAACTTTTACAATAAAATAGCATAACACACCCAAAAAAAATTATAATTTTTATCATAAAAGGTTATAATTTTTTTGCGATATGCCTTTTTAAAGGATGCATGTAGTTGCCTTTCTCATTGATTTGAAATTGAAGATAATCATACTCATGTTATTTTTTCCTATGATGCTAAAATGGATAGAGTAAAAAAAAAAAAAAAAAATTGCAAATCAATTTGATTCAGGAAAAATCACACAATTTGATTTAATTTTCTCAATGCATAGTTTGGTCTTAATCTTAAAATAGACGAATTATACTTCACAGTTCGATTCATAATTTTATAGTTGCGGTTCTAGTTTGAACCTGAATTGAACCATTAAAATATATAAATAAAATAATATTCATTGGTGTTCTGTTTTAAAATAAAAAAAATTCATATTAAATTATATCAATCTACATAAAATTTTATAATAATGTATATATATGGAGCAAGGGAATTAAAAGGAGAAAAAGAAATAAAATATATAATTTATATGTTTTTGAATTAAATTTTTTATTTTTTTATTTTATAAATAGGAGAATAGATAATTACAAAATATTATTAACAATACTTGTAACTATTTTTTCTACAAAAAAAAGTTTTTCAAAATTAAAATTTAGAAATTTTCTATTTTAACGTTGATTATATCACAAAAAATATAAGTGGATTACCAATTTTATCAATTGAAAAAGATACGTCAGAAAAAATTGAGAATAGTTTGTGCGCATCTCGACAATTCACGTGTTATCTATGTTAAACCATCTATCTAAACGCCATTGACTATGTTTTAAACTTAAGCCACCTACCTAAATTACTATTACAAGATTATTGTGAAAATAATTATTAGAGAGAATCTCAGTTCCTTACTTTGGTTTGCAGCTTCACAACTAGTATTATTTTCATTCCAAACATAGTAATTGGTACTGTCACTCTCCGTTAAGGTTAGACATGGGTAGTGCCAAGTTTATGAAAGCCTCTTCATGTTCAGAGTTCAACTCAATTTTTTTTTTTACAACTTTTTCTCTTCTACGCTGCGGAAGGCAATTCTACGCTGCAGTTGCCAGACATAAATACAATGGACCGTCAAAGAAGAAAAGAACTAAAAGTCAAACGGTGGTGCTACATGTATTAATTAGTGTATTAACTAGTGTACCAATACTAGTTATGATATTGTTATTGACCCACTCATTAATCACATTATAAATACCAAACATCTCTTAAATTATGATACATTATCAATTGATATACTAGTTAGTATAATAATTGATACATATAACATTATTCAAAGTCAAATATATACCTTGAGAAATTATGGTGTGGTTTGGTAACTCAATTGATGGGATGAATCGTTTTAGGGAAAATGACAGTTGCCAGCCAATGGTGTGTTGCCGCGTGGTGAGGCAGCCAAAAAGGCATCACTTGAAAGGACAAAATTAAGGCGGCAAACGAGCGGAGCCGAGCCGAGCTTTAGTATGTTTGGACTTGTTTATTAAGATTTTAACGAGCTCGAACTGGAGCTCGAGCTGAATAACAAATTGAATTCAAACCGAGTTGGCTTAGGCTTGACTCGAGCTCAAGTTTATTCACAAGCATTAACGAGTCAAAAAATTTATAAATTTATACTTGTATATGAGACTAAAATTGCAATTAAAACTTTAATTAAACAATTATATACACAATATATAAAAACATTCTAAAAAAAAGTTAATATTTTATCAAAATAATAATATCTACTACCAATATTACTATTTCATAAATGTACTATCTATAGTTAACTATTATTTACATTTATATTTTTTAAATATATAAATAACATATTTATCTTATTTTTTACACATATTTTTATATTATTTAATATATAAATAATAAATATTAAACGAGCTAGCTAACGAGCTGAGTTTTAAAATGTTTAGGCTTTTTTATTAAAAATTTAACGAGCTCGAGCTCGAACGCAAAAAAAAATTAACGAACCGAGTTCGAACGAGTTCTTATCGAGCCAAGCTCGAGCCTGTTCATGAACGGCTCTGTTCATTTGCAGCCCTAGGCAAAATTAAAGAGGCATCTTCAAACGACTCAAAAACATTTGAAGTCCAAGCAAATGCTTGGATGCTCGGTTATAACATTTGAATTGCAAAGGCTCGAATAACGGATCATGAAAAAAATATCATGAAAATGATTATGAAAGTTTTTTCACCGTTAGATTGCACATATAATAAAACACCACACATTGATTAAAGGATAAAAAAATTCATGAAGTATTTTATAATATTTTTTTTCATGATTCATAATATTATTCAATTAGATATGATGCATCACAAAAACTACAATAGTTGCTTGGAAACAAATGGCAAGTCGGAGTTGGAGGGCATTTATGGAATGTTATTCAACGCAGCCAAATGACCAAACAATGCATTCGGTCAAACATCCAGACAAGTATGCTGATTAGAGATGACCATTAAATTCGCTCTGTGGGGTCACCAGCAACGGGGTGGGAAGGAGGTAGGTATCGCTTCCTCCCATTCAAACTCGACCTAATATAATTAATATATATATATATATATGTATGTATATATAATATAATTAGATATAAAAAATTAATATTAAAATTTTTTAATTTTGTTTAAATATAAATAAATAATAATCTTAAAAGTCTCATTGTTTATATATATAAAAAAAAAAAAATTATTTATTAATTTTTTTGACTATTTGAAATATAGTCGGATATCTGCGAGTATCGGGTATCCGTGAGAATGGAAGTGGGTTGAAAAATTCTACCCATAGTAGGAATGGGATAGGAGCGGAGGTAGAATATGTCGGCAAAAGCGGAGTGGGAAATTATAAACCCGCCCCAAAACCACCCGTGGCCACCCTTAATGCTGATTGAACGCCAAGCACAAGAAAGGGGTGGACTAAGTCAAAGTTGAGCCCACAAAGTGTGAGTTTATTGGTGCGGTTTGGTGTAGCTGTTAAAATAGATTGTAAATTATAACTTAACAGATTATAGATTATGACTTTAATCAGAAGCTGTTAATCTGTTTGGTATAGCTGTTGGATTATACATTTAAGTTGCTGAGTAGTGTTTGTTAAATAAGCTGTGAAGTAGCTTTTTCAATTAACTTTTATTTTTTATTATTCACTATTTGTCTACATTTTTCATAAAAAAAAAAAATATTTTATAGTCCATTTGTGTCTTTTTCTATTTTTAAAAAATAAAAAATAAAAAAATCTAAGAGTATAATCGTGAATTAATATGTCCACAGCAGAAGCTGATAATCAGAAGCAAGGGGTGAGCAGCTTCTCAGAATCAGCTTTTTTCACTTAAAATAAGTTGTTAGAATCAGAAGCTGTTTGAAATAAGTTTAACCAAACAGTCCAAAATAACTTTTTAAAAGCCAGAAGCCATAAATTGGCTCAAAAAAGCCCTACCAAACACTCCCATTGTCAGCTCTTCTAAGAAAATTTGCGGATAGGCAACGTTGATCCTGTCAAAGGCACAGCAATGTATGCAAGTGATTATGAAAAACTCTCAACTATGGGCGGTGTAATTTGGTACGATTTGAAAAAAAAATCAAAATCAAATCGTGGATAACATATTGACAAATTTAATATTCGTAATCAAATTGTCGTTTGGGAGGTTTGGTGGTTTCAACGTATTAGTTAATTGAAGAACGATTTTAAATGATTATCAAATATTTATATAATATATAATACTAATTTATATTATATTTTTCATATATATAACACTAATTGATTTTACATAATATTTTTTTATATATAAGATTAATTTGTATCAAATTTTACATCTTAGATTTTCTTACAGTAATTTTTACTTTGATATTTTACTGAAAGTAAAAAAAAAATATATGTACTAACTATGGCAGGCTTGGTTGATTTTGAAGGCGGAATATAAATTTTAAACTGTAGATCAAATTAATTTGTGGTTGGCGGGTGAATCGATGTAGATTAGGAAATTGTAACAGATTAGACGATATTTTGCATAACTCTTCTCTCAATGGATAATTCAACTAATACAAGAAGAAAATTCAGCCTAAGGGCAAAAGTACGCAATATCCTTGAGCATTCATGTTGTTATTTTAAGAGTTTGCACCAATAATCTACTAAGGCCAAGTTTGGGTAGTTTAAAAAAAGTCAAAAAGTCAAAAAGTTACTCAAAAAGTTAAAAAGTCATCACTATTCACCAAAAGTCAACAATTACGGCTGCACAATTCCCAATTCTAATTTTCTCTTACAAACTAATTTTTACAATTTTTTATTACACATTTTTCCATAAAAAGTCAAAAAGTTAACCCAAACATTCATATTTTCAACCTCAACTTTTTAGTTTAAAAAGATAAAAAATGCACTTATTTAGTCTTCCCAAACTTGACCTAAGTATCATATTTCCCCGATTGAATATCCTAGTCGGCAAGGACTCACCCGTCTTTGTCACAAGTTTAGAAAGTGAAAGAGAGTTAAAGGAGTGGGTTCCATTTATTGTCACTTCGACCAGTGCGACAGATTTTTTCCCCACACATACACCTTAAACATTTTCCTCCATATAATTTTCTTCTTCTTTTTATTTTTTGCCAACTTTTATTCAACCTGTTCATTTTGAACTCATCTAAATCTTGTCACCTATATTCCAATAGATAAAGACTAGTCTATCACCCGTGCTATGCACGGGATAATGATAGATATTTATATTTGTTTTAATTTTTTTAATATATAAATTATATTTTAAATTTTTTTTTATAAAAATAATTTAACAATTTTATCACTAACCATAGTGTACAAGAGAAATTAAAAAGGCTACTACAGTAACTATGCACGGGTTGTATCTATAATTATTTGTATGATGAAATTTTAAATGCTAATCAGATATTTTGACCAAATCAATAAATGCAGGTATATGGATTGAAAAAAGTTAATAAATACTGATCAGGGGATTTTGACCAAATCAATAAATGCTGATTTTTTTTTTTAAAATAAAAAATTTAAAAAATTAAGATTGAGATATTGGAGCTCTCACAAGGCTTGGGGTTTAGAAACTCCATTTTCCTTAATATATTTACAATTATCTATACATGTAAATTACGATTTTTAAATGTCTTTTTTTTTAAATGTCTTTTTTTTTTCATTTTTTATATTATATTAAAGTTTAATATTTTGATAATAATCATATGTGTTGGACTTTTCAAGGAATTAAATGTTTTTTTTATTATTATATTATATTAAAGTTTAATATTTTGATAATAATCATATGGGTTGAATTTTTCAAGATTTTTTTTTTAATGCATTAAAGTGTTATTATGAGAGATAATAATCATATGTGTTGGGACTTTTCAAGGAATTCATATGTGTTGAATTTCAAAGAATTTTTTTCATGATTGTACTTAATGCATTAAAGTATTATTATGAGGGTAAGACTTGGGAGTTGGGAGAAGTTAATAAATGCTAAGGTTTTTTTTTTTTAAATAAAAAAATCAAGAAATTTAGATTGGGAGATTGGAGTTCCCACAAGGCTTGGGATTAAAAACCCCATTTTGCTTAATATATAGTATAGATTGCCTCCAATTTGAAAAAAAAAATTATTTGGGATGATCTAAATAAGTACACTTTTTGTCTTTTTACGAAAAGATGTGCAGAGAAGTAGAGAGGTGGTGTGATAAAAAAAAGATAAAAGATAAAAAGATGAATTATTTAGGGGATGGCAAACCACCCCTTAAGTTTTGTCCATGCCCAACCTGGAGATTTTATACCTTCCAAATGCTTCCAAAGTTTTAGATACACACACAGTGGTATTTTGGGAATTTAGTAAAAAGCTGACTTTTTGACTTTTTTGAGGGTTTTTTTGACGAAAAACTGAGTTGCTTTGGGTAAAAAAACTGATTTTTTTGGCTAAAAAAGTTAAAAAGTCAAAAAGTTAACTTTTTACCATTGTTCCCAAAAGATCCCTACACACACACATATATATATATATATATATGTATTGTCTTCTTCAATATCCTCAATGTTTTTTTAAATTAATTGTTCTCTTTTTCTTATTTATATATGCACTGAATCAATAAAAAATTATTTTTTCTTTCTCCAGTGTTGTTACACACAAAATATGGTCACTCGCCCTTTTTTTTTTTCTTTTTTCATTTTCAAATCTTGTTTTCTTTATTTATTCCATCCCAAACTTTTCTTCTCTAGGTTTTGCTGCCTTTTTATTTCACACTCAATATATGGTCAAAAACAGTCTAATACCATGTCGGCCTAATTTCCATATGTTCTCAGATTTTTATTGTTTAATTTTTGTCACAAGAATTTTGGTTAGGCTTTATACTCTTATGGGCCTTACTTTCCTCTTTGTTTCACTTGGGCTTTACATTTTCATATCCTCTTATTTAGGAGCTTTCTCTTTTACACTCACTGATGATCCACTTAACATCTCGAGGTTCTTGACTCACGTGAAATTCTATTTCCACTTTAATGACAAACTTTCCATATGATATTGAACTAAATTAGTTATTTTGAATTTTTCATGTTATCATTGTTGAGTGATCACATGAGTTGAAACTAACCCTCTCCAATGTTGCAGGGGCTAACATTGATAGCCTTGCGACATGC
This sequence comes from Camellia sinensis, assembly GCF_004153795.1. Classification (NCBI taxonomy): domain Eukaryota; kingdom Viridiplantae; phylum Streptophyta; class Magnoliopsida; order Ericales; family Theaceae; genus Camellia; species Camellia sinensis. Next base: position 1,561,688 of record NW_021025808.1, on the reverse strand, counting down.
TAGTGCGACACGAGGGCAGCCAAAGACCATCAAAACGAAAAAAAATTCAACTGTCGAGGCCTACAAGGATAGGATTAACACACTCCTGTTGGTGGCAACAATTATTATCACTGTGACCTTTGCGGCTGGTATCACTGTTCCAGGTGGATATGACGACTCTGTAACTCACAAGGGCATGGCACTTATGGTAAAAAAGTCTGCATTTCAAGTATTCGTGATCGCTAATGCTGTAGCTATGTATAGTTCCATTATTGTTGCTGTTTTGCTCATATGGGCACAGTTGGGAGATCTTAATCTCATCCGTGTTTCCTTGAAATTGGCTTCGCCATTGTTCGGAGGAGCTCTTACGATGGTCGCAATCTCATTCATGACAGGTGTTTATCTAGTGGTGAGCAACCTTAATTGGCTTTCTTATGTTATTTTGATCATGGGCTTAATCTTTGTCCTTGCCCTTTCCACGCTGTTGATTCTACTCTTTCTACCAACTTCCTTGAACCATCGCATGCTACGCTACATTTTCTACTATCCATTTTCTCTTTTGCTATTAATCAGCAAAAAGTGGCGTTGATGTCTGGTCTGTTGATATTGGAAAACTCTCTTTTAATATTTTCAAACAAAAAAAGTATGTAAAATTATTGTAACAACCACATCATCATTCCTTTTGGCACTCCATTAGAGACATGTGGGTTTCGTGTTTTTTTTTCTCTCTCTCTTTTTCTTCTCATTTATGAAACTGATTATGTATTTATTTCAAATATATATGTATTGAAAGTTTATTTGATATACTGTCTACATTTTGTGCTAGAACTATTTGGAGAATTGTGTTGAGTCTGATTTTGTTCAAACACTCAACAGAGTACGTAAACAATACACACTTGTGACTGATAAAAAATTGCACGATATATACATTTGGGTGAGGTGTTTTGGGCATAGAACTTGATATTTTGCACCAATCAGAATCTATATATTATTCACAATTGGTATTACAACGGAACATGAATTACCTCAAACCGTGTTTAAGAATTCAATTTTATTGATCAACACTCCCAAAATTATATGATGTATTGGGAGTAGGTTTCCTATCCCATGCTTTTAAATCCGTAATCATATAAATTCAAAATTTTATTCAAAATTATCAATTTATGTCCTAATTTTTCTTTTTCATATATGACACTACACAATATCATTTCAACCTCAACCATACAATCATCATCTGGTCTAAAATCTAATAAATTTTTCTGGATAACAGGGATTTCTGCTTTTGAATAGATAGGTAGGACCTCATCGTGCTAACTTTGAAATAATTACCACTAACCAAATAACTTGTAGTCAACTTTATCTAAATTACCCCAATTTTGACTGTAAATAAAAATATATAAGTAACATAATTTGGATTGCTGCTATTACCCCCATCAATAATTTTGGGCCCCTATTTTTTAGTTTTTTTTTAAATTTTATTTTATTATTTTATTATTATTATAATAATAATCTCAAGTGAAATTATTAAAAAATATATCAATAATTTTGGGACATCTCATCTCTCAATTAAACCCACATACCCATTATATCATGAGTTAGGGTTTATAAGAGCATCCACCTCTATCACCATCCATCTATCTTTCCCAAATCACACCTTCAAAACCTACCCACCCTCAAAACTTTAAAAATCATTTGGCGGCAATATTTCGGTGGCAACAGTCACAACCATTTGATTACATACACTTCTTCGACAATGATAATGAGTGAAAGTTTTTCCGGCAACTACAACTCCATGAGACGAAATGAGTACAACAATAAAAGTTTAGAAGAGAATCATAGCTTTGATGGTGTTGTTAGCTCAGATGAGATTAGCCTTGTAAGAGTAAGTTTCTTAAAAAAAAAAAAACAAAAATAATAAAAATTATTTGTCATTTTTTCAAGCTGAACTCCCAAATCACTTGGGCTTTACATTTTCATATCCTCTTATTTAGGAGCTTTCTCTTTTACACTCACTGATGATCCACTTAACATCTCGAGGTTCTTGACTCACGTGAAATTCTATTTCCACTTTAATGACAAACTTTCCATATGATATTGAACTAAATTAGTTATTTTGAATTTTTCATGTTATCATTGTTGAGTGATCACATGAGTTGAAACTAACCCTCTCCAATGTTGCAGGGGCTAACATTGATAGCCTTGCGACATGCTAGTGCGCCACGAGGGCAGCCAAAGACCATCAAAACGAAAAAAAATTCAACTGTCGAGGCCTACAAGGATAGGATTAACACTCTCCTGTTGGTGGCAACAATTATTATCACTGTGACCTTTGCGGCTGGTATCACTGTTCCAGGTGGATATGACGACTCTGTAACTCACAAGGGCATGGCACTTATGGTAAAAAAGTCTGCATTTCAAGTATTCGTGATCGCTAATGCTGTAGCTATGTATAGTTCCATTATTGTTGCTGTTTTGCTCATATGGGCACAGTTGGGAGATCTTAATCTCATCCGTGTTTCCTTGAAATTGGCTTCGCCATTGTTCGGAGGAGCTCTTACGATGGTCGCAATCTCATTCATGACAAGTGTTTATCTAGTGGTGAGCAACCTTAATTGGCTTTCTTATGTTATTTTGATCATGGGCTTAATCTTTGTCCTTGCCCTTTCCACGCTGTTGATTCTACTCTTTCTACCAACTTCCTTGAACCATCGCATGCTACGCTACATTTTCTACTATCCATTTTCTCTTTTGCTATTAATCAGCAAAAAGTGGCGTTGATGTCTGGTCTGTTGATATTGGAAAACTCTCTTTTAATATTTTCAAACAAAAAAAGTATGTAAAATTATTGTAACAACCACATCATCATTCCTTTTGGCACTCCATTAGAGACATGTGGGTTTCGTGTTTTTTTTTTCTCTCTCTTTTTCTTCTCATTTATGAAACTGATTATGTATTTATTTCAAATATATATGCATTGAAAGTTTATTTGATATACTGTCTACATTTTGTGCTAGAACTATTTGGAGAATTGTGTTGAGTCTGATTTTGTTCAAACACTCAACATTTGGGTGAGGTGTTTTGGGCATAGAACTTGATATTTTGCACCAATCAGAATCTATATATTATTCACAATTGGTATTACAACGGAACATGAATTACCTCAAACCGTGTTTAAGAATTCAATTTTATTGATCAACACTCCCAAAATTATATGATGTATTGGGAGTAGGTTTCCTATCCCATGCTTTTAAATCCGTAATCATATAAATTCAAAATTTTATTCAAAATTATCAATTTATGTCCTAATTTTTCTTTTTCATATATGACACTACACAATATCATTTCAACCTCAACCATACAATCATCATCTGGTCTAAAATCTAATAAATTTTTCTGGATAACAGGGATTTCTGCTTTTGAATAGATAGGTAGGACCTCATCGTGCTAACTTTGAAATAATTACCACTAACCAAATAACTTGTAGTCAACTTTATCTAAATTACCCCAATTTTGACTGTAAATAAAAATATATAAGTAACATAATTTGGATTGCTGCTATTACCCCCATCAATAATTTTGGGCCCCTATTTTTTAGTTTTTTTTTTAAATTTTATTTTATTATTTTATTATTATTATAATAATAATCTCAAGTGAAATTATTAAAAAATACATCAATAATTTTGGGACATCTCATCTCTCAATTAAGCCCACATACCCATTAGCCCTGTTTGGTAGAGCTGTGGGAAAGTGCTTATAGCTTATGCCTAAACAGCTTATAGCTTATAACTTTCAGCTTAAGCTGATTTCCAGCTTATTCTTAAAGCATCTCCTGCCCCACTCAAAGAATAAGTTGTTTTCTGACTTCCACAAAGCTATAAGCTATAAGCTATAAGCTAAACCAAACACATCAAAATAGCTTAAATTAAGCTGAAAGCTGAAATAAGCTGTACCAAACAGGGCCATTATATCATGAGTTAGGGTTTATAAGAGCATCCACCTCTATCACCATCCATCTATCTTTCCCAAATCACACCTTCAAAACCTACCCGCCCTCAAAACTTTAAAAATCATTTGGCGGCAATATTCCGGTGGCAACAGTCACAACCATTTGATTACATACACTTCTTCAACAATGATAATGAGTGAAAGTTTTTCCGGCAACCACAACTCCATGAGACGAAATGAGTACAACAATAAAAGTTTAGAAGAGAATCATAGCTTTGATGTTGTTGTTAGCTCAGATGAGATTTGCCTTGTAAGAGTAAGTTTCTTAAAAAAAAAAAAACAAAAATAATAAAAATTATTTGTCATTTTTTCAAGCTGAACTCCCAAACGTATGACCAAAATTTCGGGAACACAGGCCCGATCATTGTTTATTTGTTTAGGAATAGGTAGCTAAACATTTCTTATTTGTTCAGAAACAAATAACTGAAGCAACAGCAGCAGTAACAGCAGCAAAAGCAGGCAAACAAAGGAGGTCAAACCACCCTTGGCCGATCGACCGGAGGGTGAAATCCTACCAAATTTTGCTCACACAAATAGCATATAAGTATAGTGAAACCATGGATGAATGACAGAAACCAACTAGAGAATCATGAAAGTAGATTGTGTTGTGTGTGTAAAAAGAGGTAATAGAAAAAAAAAAAATTAAACAGATTGACAAGCCTTGTAATGAAGTAGAGATAAAACTTCTTAATCACACAAATTTTTTCTACTAATTTTGGGAGGTTTCATCGTTGTAAGTTTTGTTAGGGTTTTGAGAGAGAGGTTTTTTGGGGTGTGAGGGTGTGTATTTGAATGGATAAAATGTTTTTACAAGGATAATTTTAGTATTATTTGAGAGGAAAAAAGAAATTTTAAGGGTTTTACAATTTATAAGTGGGGATCCAAAAAAATAGGAGTTCAAAATAATTAATGGGGTGTTAATAGCAAACTCATAATTTAATACTGTTGCTTCCAAAATTTTCCCATCTTGGGGGTTGCAACTTTTCCTTTAATTGATTGCTCAATGTGGATTACATGTAATTTTGGATAAATTTTAGCCCTTTTATGTTTGGTCACTTTTTATATTTTGCCTCTTAAAGTTTGTATGTTTTTACTTTGATTCTTTATATTTCAAGTTTATCCCAATTACTCTTAAAAACTAATTTATGTTCAAAGTTAAGCAAAAAATATCATGATAACTGTCACATAGTATCAAAAATGTTATTATATTAAGATTTGAATTTATGTCAAAGGTGTGAGATATATGTAATAAAATATTTTTATCATTAGGTGAACTTTGACATGGGATAAACTAAAATTAAAAAACTTATGGAACATAATGTATTTTTATTTTATCATTAATCTAATTTTTGTAATTTATTCTATGACATTTATATCTTATTAAAAACTTAGAAGATACAATTAATACCATAAATAAATTAAAATGTATTTTTGGCAATAACTCCTTCCTAGAGCTTGTTTTTCTTGAAAATGACAAACTCTAATTTTTTTGGTTTGTAAACTCCTCAAAAATAAAGAAATCTCGTAAGAAAGACAAAAATTTTCAGATTTTTATTTTGTGTGAAAAATTTACCCCCCACACACTCTCTCTCTCTCTATCTCTCTCTCTCTCCTTTTATCACCACTACCACCACCACCGTCTACACCACCACTATCTCCACTACCACCACTACCACGACCACCATCATTTCTATCACCTCCACCGTCCCCACCATCACCATCTCAACCACCAGTGTTGTTCGTCACCGCCACCACTACCACTGTTTCTACCATCACCGTCTCAACCACTGGGGCCATTCAATGCCACTGTACCACCGACAACCACTATCATCACTCTTCGCCTCGAAAACTTCAGATTTGAAATTGACGACCTCAGATTTGAGATCTATCATCTCTGATCTATACTCTCTCTCTCTCTCTTTGTCTCCTCATGATGCTCTATTTTTTAGATAGTAAAATTTTACTCTAGTTTTTAACCAGATTTGAGGTAATATATGTGATCTCTCTATCTCTTTATTTCATTATCTTTTTCTCTTTCTTTCTCTTTCTCTCTCTCTCTCTCTCTATATATATTTATTTATTTTAGTGCATTTTTTTGCCATTATCAGTTTAATTATTGATTTTGAGATCGTAAATGAAAATGTTATTTTAGTACGTTCAATAGAGAAATAGTAAAATTTTATTGTTAAAGGTATTAATTCAATGTTTCAACTGATTTCTCAATTAATATCTATATGAATAATGGTAATAATTATAGTAAGGTCTCATTTGGGAACAAACTATTTTAGTAATTTTTTAACTTTTTACGAAAGATGTGCAGAAAAGTAGAGAGAGTGATGTGATGACTTATAGTAACTTTTTGACTTTATGGCTAAAATATGTAGTTGTCAAACGAGGCCTAAGTGCGGTGGTTGGTGATAATGATGGCAAAAAATATTATGTATATGTTTAAAGCAAACAATAAAATTCTACTGTCCAAATTAACATAGTAAAATTTTACTATCTAATAGAGTAAAATTTTATGTTACCAGAGAATCTTGCAAGAAGAACAAACTTTATTTCCAAAAGGACAAGCTAAAAATATTTAATTCATAAAGGACAAAGTTCAAAATATTTTAAAAAATATGACAATAATACCCTCAACTTCTATCATTTTCTTACATTACTACAACCACCACCAACCATTGTCTGCCATCACCGACCATCGCCGGCCATCATTGATTACCCTCTCTGGAGACAATTTCCTGGTAAGATTCTCAAGTGACAATAAAATTTTACTCTGTTAATTTGGACAGTAAAATTTTATGATTTACTGCGAACATATAAATAGTGATTTTTTGCGATTGTTATCACTAACCACCGCACTTACTATAATTATTACCATTATTCTCAGTCAGAATATTGAATTAATAATGTTAACAGTAAAATTTTACTCTTACACAGAGTAAAATTATACTCTAAAATTTTACTATTTCACTATTACATGTACTAATGTAACATTTTCGTTTAACATCTCAAAATCAATATTCAAACTGATAATGACAAAAAAAAAAAAAATTGCACTAAAATAAAAATATATACATATAGAGAGAAAGAGAAAAAGGTAGAGAAATAGAAGGATAGAGAAAACACATATATTGCCTCAGAATTGGTTCAAATTAGAGTAAAATTTTATTGTTTGAAAAACAAAGCATCATGAGGAGACAAAGAGAGAGAGAGAGAGAGAGAGAGAGAATATAGATCCGAGATGATAGATCTCAGATCTGAGGTCTCGGAGGCGAAAGATGACGATGATGGTTGTCGATGATAGTGTCATTGAATGGCGCCGATAGTTAAGATGGTGGTGGTGGAAACGGTGGTGACGATGACGAACGACGCTAATGGTTGAGATAGTGGTGGTGGAGATGGTAGAAGAGGTGGAAACAGTGGTAGTCATGGTGGTGGTGGTATAGACAGTGGTGATGGTGGTAGAGAGTAAGAAAGAGAGAGATTTGAGACAGACTGAGTGAAAGAAAGAGGAGAGAGAGAGAGAGAGCGAGAGAGTATGTGTGTGAAGGGATAAATTTGTCACACAAAATATAAATCTGAAAATTTTTGTTCTTCTTACAAGATTTCTTTATTTTGGATGAGTTTACAAGGCAAAAACTTAGAGTTTGTCATTTTCAAGAAAAAAATGGGCACTAGGAAGGAGTTATGGCCAAAAATCTATTTTTATTTATTTATGGATTTAATTGAAGAACGCCAAGATTGAGCCTTTGTGGCTATGGCGTGATAGCAGCAGTAACTTGCTAAGTCATACAATCAACGAGTGCATTTGCGCTGGTATACTCCCGGAGAGCTGGCCCTTAAAAAAGTACTGCCCTGTTGCTAAGAATCCTGTAAACGGTGAACTCGGCCCGAATTGGGACTGCCCATACTAGATCGATTCCATTGCCGAGGCACGGGCATATTGACTCTCAAACATGAATGACAAAAAGTTACTCCGGCCCTGGAATGCTACTCCCTTCGCAAATTTTATCATTAGTATTGATGGCTATTGTAACAACCCCGATACATGATTAACGTTAAACCTTGATTAACTATGCCTAATGAGTAATTAAGATGATACCCTAAGTTAATTACGTATGCATTGCATTATTTGTGTCTATATCTGTTCTGTGTAGGAATATATCTCTGATTTTGTTCTATTTTGTAAATTAAAGGCTTTATCGGCATCCGATCATGAAATTGACTTCGTATATGTGTTATTTGAAATTTTTGGAACATTATGGTAGGTTTAATTAAAATCCGGTTCAAAACGATTAAACTAGAATGATTAATGCTTAATTAAGCCCAATTATTAAGTTTTGGATTTAAGCCTGTATAAGGCACCTTTTGTATCTCCACTTATTCCTTCTTTCATTTCTATATATCCTTGAGCTCACAAACACACACACACAAATGTGTAGAGAGAGAGAGAGAGAGAGAGAGAGAGAGAGAAGTCTTCAACAAAGGAATTTGCTAGAGATTAAGGTGAATTGAAGAAATTGAGCAAGAATTCACTAGGAATCAAGGAATTTAGAACCTAAGGTAAGGAATCAAGCCTTTAGTTGTGTAAATAGGGTACTTGACATTTGTATTCAAAAGAATTAAGTGAGTAGAGGCAAGAATTAAGCTTAATAAGGTAGAAGAGAAGAGTATACATAAATGTATGTGCATTACATTTCATTTTGAGCATGTTATCTACAATTTGTCCCATGCATGTTCATATTTTTGTTCTAGTCTAAGAATTCACCATGTTTTTGAGTAGAACATCTTATTTGATCATGATTTGGAGACTTGAAATCCCATTCATCTGATGCATGTCATGTTCATGTCATATTTTAAGAATTCAAGTTTGGTTTTGCACAATTGGTGAGCTTTTGGGCCTTGATTTCGTGAAATGATTTAGAATTCATCAGGTTGTATCCATTTACAAGTATTTTCTCAAGTTCCCTCAACTTTTTGGCCCAAAAGTCCATGAATTTCGGCTTTGGAATTGAGTTTTGAACTTGGAAGCAAATTTGAAAATTCCAGAATTCTGTTTCCATGCTTGAGCGACAGATCCCGCGCTTGAGCGACAGATCCTGCGCTCGAGTGACCACCTTCATTTCACACTTCTGCTCGAGTGACCAAAAGTTGGCTCGAGCATAAAATGCATGCTCCCAGAAGTTTGTGTGTTTTGCAGACCGCTCGAGCGACAGAAGTTGCGCTCGAGCGAAGGTATGAGTCTTACGTTCGAGCAAGCGTTGAGCGAGAAAATCAAACAACCAGCACTTTTGCAATAGTTTACAGATCCCTCGAGCCAAGGAATATGCACTCAAGCGACCGCCCGCATTTTGCATGTCCGCTCGAGCGAAGGAAGCTGCGCTTGAGCGAGACCTCTGTTTTCAGCAATTTTTGATAAGTGTTTTCAAGTGTATTTTAGCATCCTCATTGCATCGTAGACATTCCTAGGCCAAGATTAAGACACCATAATGAGGATAAGAAGTAGAAACACACCAAGATAAGAAAAGATCTACGTTAACGTTTCTGGGTATGTAATTCAATACGTGTTCATTCTATAACTGTATAGGTCACGTGCCGCAAGACGTCTGATTTGCTTGTTCTGTCTGTTTGCCTTGGAGCCCTCTGTTAATTGTGAGTAATAACTTTGTAAAGTTATGTTCAATTATAAGTATTTTCTGAATGATATAAGATAATCGGTTTCTGAAATATTATTTTCTATATGAATGATGGGTTGTCCAATGTTTCTGAAATGTATTTGTGGCATTCTTAGCTTCAGATGACATCTGTTATCTGTTCTGTAACGTCCCAATTATGGGTCAACTGTACGTCTTATGAGCCAACTATTATGGATCCTTATGTATACGTCCCATTTATGGGCTAACTGTACCTCTCATGAGCCAACTGTACCGTCTTCGTGCACGTGAGTCAATTGTATGCCTTTATGATCGTCCATTTATGGGTCAACTGTATGCCTTCATGGTCATCCCTTTATGGGTCAACTGTTTCTGCTAGTGCTAATGAATGTACCATGTGTGTTTAATTGTAAATTTTGATTATGAATATGACTTTGAATCTGTATCTGTTATAGCCTATGATTTCAGAGCATGATTATGAATCCATTTCTGATAACTACTGAATTCTGTTTTCTGTAACTGTTATGGACAACATTCATTAAACCCTTTACTGTGTTATTATTCATTGGGTTCCAGCTCACTATTTATATTATGTATGTAGGTAACCAGGCTCGTGACCAAGCCCAGAGTTGATGGCCTAAGATTCCATTTTATCAGTCACCCTTTGAGCTTCCCGAGGAGGTTCTAGATCAAGTCAAGCCTTGTGACCTTGCTTCACGAGCATTTAAAACTTTGTTTTCTTTTGGTTTTGATCAAGTTTTTCGTTATCTGTACATGGGGTGACGTAAAACTACTGTATCTATGTGACGTCACGTATATGTTATGGATACAAAAATTATTTTGTCCCATGTATGTCTGCACAGCTCAATCGACGTTGTACTTTGTGTATTTGCTTCCGCAGCCCCTATTTATATTTTATTCTGCTTAGAGGCCTTTGGTAATCCAAGGATTACTGGTCGGTTGTGACGCTAAACCTATGGGGGCGAGTTTGGGTCGTGACAGTTATGTTAATTTCTTCAACCTCCATAGTAATTTTTGTCAACTTTTGTATATATTACTACCCTATATACATATAGTCAATCCATTATACAAGACGTTATTTTACTTTCTTGTTTATTTAATTATGATTGCCTTACTTGTATTCGGCTTTCGAATTCGGAGGGAGTTCTCTTCGTGCTCGGCACGAAGCTCCATCACTTAAGCCTCCGAATTCAGAGCGCTTTTCGTGCTCGGAACGAAGCGCCATTATTTAAGCCTCCGAATTCGGAGCACTCTTCATGCTCAGCACGAAACACCATCACTTAAGCCTCCAAATTCGAAACGCTTTTTCATGCTTGGCATGAAGTGCCATCATTTAAGCGTCCGAATTCGGAGTGCTCTTTGTGCTCGGCACAAAGCGCCATAATCTAGGCCTCAAAATTCGGAGAATCCTATAAAGCATCATTTTTACTTATAGTATGTAATTTAGAGACATAATTGGTTTGACGAATGCAAACAAACATAATTGAAGTTTTATTAAGAAGACATCATTACATTATGAGTACATTTATCCTAAGGCCGATTGGCGTCCTAGTTACAGAAGTTGAACCCAAGAATCAAACTGGAGTTTATTACGCTGATTATCTTTTCTCAGGGTTTGCGGCGTAGGCTTCAAATAGCATTACGTAACTCTGGTATAATGGCGACAGAGAATCTACACTCGCCACTTGAAGTGCTTTGGTCCATTTGTGCTTGAAGCCACGATTTTCACATCAGCAAACGTCATCGGCCAGCTTCTCCATCGTCTTGTGAATACCAATCTTTCTTCCTTCAAAGAAGCCCCTGTTATAAGCTCAGGTCTCTATTGCAAAAATGTTGGCAGTATCACGATCGACTATCGCACGATCCATAAGGCGTTGTGTAATTATGTCTTTTGGTGTTGTCCCGCCAACTTTAACTCAGCCACTCTGGCTTTCTGAGCCTCGTTCTCTGCCCTCTCCTGGGCTTTCTTAAGTCGGCGCTCCAAGTTCTGAATCTGCCCATTTTTTTGTTCAATCTCTTTTCGAACACCACAAAGGCGTCTGTTGACTTCATACGCAGTGTAGAGTCCTTTGATGGCTCTGTGGACCCATTTTCTGAAGACTTCATAATCTCCCTGATCGGTTATTGATTGGTGCACTTTAGGGGGGAAGATTTGTTGCGTGAATTCAACAACCACATTCGGATCGTAGACAATCGAATCGACTTCGGTCATGGGCTTATTCCCAATAAAAAACGAGAAGCTTAATAGACGTGGCGGCCTACTCGGCTCATTCTGAGGGGGGGCATGACTACTGGTGGTTCTATTATTCCTTCTTTTATGGACCTCATTTCTGGGAGATCTGCTTCATCGCCAGGGCGATTGACGTCTATTTTGCTCCTCCGATCCCACGGTCCCCTTGTTAGCAAAATCATTGGGCGCTTTGTAACTTATCTCCGTGTCCAGCTCCGCCAAACTTTTCCCCTCTTCTCTGCTATTGAAAAAAAGCCTTCCTGACATATACAATCCTGCGAGCTTCGAAGACGGAAAGGGTTTCTTCTACACTTGCTGTTGCTCTAGTGAACCCTTTGCGAGACCTGAACCTCTTTGTTGAATGTGATAAATCTATTTAAAGCAACCAAAGTAATTATAGGTTGGCTGAGCATACTCCTGTATATTCATTATAGAGGCACTACTTTGGATGCCACCCAAATGACTCCATGTATCCTCCATTCCTTTATTCATTAGCACACCGCGGATACGTATCATTTGTGGTCGCTCCATTTTTGGCATATCATTTTTTCATTCCCAACTAGGGTTGGGGCAGATATATGAACCTACTCGGACTCAGAGAACACGCTGCCTATAGCGTTCAATTATTCGGCTTACAATTTGCCTTTGTTCTCACCGGGGTAGAGACAGATATATGAATCTGCTCGGCATACACATTGCCCTGCCTGTAACTCGGCAGGAGTCATTATGCCGATCTCAATGCATTTGTTCCCAACTGGGGCAGGGGTAGGGGCAGATATATGAATCTGTTCGGCACGTGATATACCCCGTTTGAGAAACAGAAACACAATTATTCGGCTTACAGTTTGCCTTCATTCCCACTAGGGCAGGGGCAGATATATGAATCTACTTAGCGTACACCCTAAAAAAAATACATATGAGGGACGGGAAGCCAACTATCAGAAATAATTACGGTACATAATTATGGGAATGGTAGCTACCAATTTATTGGAAAAAAAATACATATGAGGGAATGGTAGTTGCCAATTTATTGGAAAAAAACCAAAAAAAAAATAAAATAAAATAAAAATGAAAAAGAAAGAAATGTTTAAAAAAAACAAAACAAAATCAGCTAGAAGAAGACCAAATTATGGGAATGAATGATGGAAATCTTAGTAAACAGAATTTGTGCATGTTGGCGTACATGTTTGGGCAAGATTGAGAATTGGATCCCCAAGCCCACCCATTATAGAATGTCTTTGGTAGTGGAAATGTGTCATGTCATGTGTAGAGAAGTTTTGAAGTTCATTCAAAATGGCATTTAAGGAGCTCTGATTCTGCACTTGCCAAATATGTCTCAAGCAATTCTTTTCCTATCCGGGATTAATTTGAAAATCGATAGTAGTTTTCAATTCCATTTGCATTTCTGTCTAGAATATTACTTGGGAATCGTTTGCTGAAGACTTTAAATAAATTGCAGGATTTGGTATTGTGAGAGATGTGGGAAATGGAACCGATAGGAAAGAAAGTGCAACAAGTAGGTTGAATGATCATATAAACTTCTTGTCTGGGCCTGCTTCTTGCTCAAGGTTCATGCCTCAAATCACTGAAAATGGAAACGAAAGCATAGAGGTGACTAGTCAAATGAATGGGCACTTGGGTAATAGTAATAGTGTAGACACCCCATTTCTGATGGGAAAGAAAGTGCAACAAGTAGGTTGAATGATCATATAAACTTCTTGTCTGGGCCTGCTTCTTGCTCAAGGTTCATGCCTCAAATCACTGAAAATGGAAACGAAAGCATAGAGGTGACTAGTCAAATGAATGCCCGCGGGCTTGTTACAAATAGTAGCAATAGATTTTTCGTACCTAGCTTTGAAAATGAGTCTTGGAATGATTCTGGGTTTACTGGCCTAAAAAGAAGCAGAGATGGTGATGAGGTGAAGTTTTCTAGTTTCAATGCATTGGAAAGTCAAATGAATGGAGAACATAGACATTACACCACGTGAGCTTACCAAAAACTTATGCTGAGACGGCTGCCATAGACAAGTTTTTGTAATTTCAACAAGACTCTGTCCCCTGTAAGATCCGGGCCAAAAGAGGCTGTGCGATACACCCACGAAGCATTGCAGAGAGGGTAAAATTCTTCTGCTGTTGTTTTTTTAAAAAGGGATTAATTTCTCAAGATGTTCTTGTTGTGGATCTAGGGCACACCAGGAAACACACACAAGCAATAACACAAGAGATTTAATGTGGTTCGGCAAGTCGCCTACGTCCACGGGTAGCGGATTTCACTATATGGAGAAAAGTATTACACACTCTGATAATTCTCTCTCTCTGTAATCTCTCTTCAACTCACCACTCACCACTCACCACATTTCTCTTTGCTCTCTCTACCTCTATTTATACACTGAGAAGGGAGAGAGCTGGCTGGCCTTACACATGGCCAGTTAGTCATTCAACAAAGGTCGTCTACCTTTGCGGCTTGTCGGTTGGCAGCCGCAATTGAGGACATTGTTAGAGCTGACTTCACATTGGAAGGAAATCACCCCTCACATGGGGTGATATCAACAAATCACCCCCTCAACCCATGTGAGGTGATCCAATGCACACACTGCTGCTAATCTTGTCACGCCCAAATTTAACATAGTCTGCATCTCCTCACTGAGACGCTGCATCCCCTGAAGCTAGAGATAATACACCAGAGATACAAAAGGAGAGAGAATCCTACATCCTTAACTCAACTCACACCACTCTCTGATTTGGAGAGAGCCTCTGCTCCTATCTCCCACAGATCTCTTCCACACTTTCTGTCTCAGATGTCTTCACCTGCTATGCTTGAACTTGTGTAACCAAGATATCATACACCCCCTAATTGGATGTCGTGCACCCCTTGCTGGGATGCCCTTGACTATCATGCCTTTGCCCTCTGTCCATAGTGATCGATCAACACTGCCTTGCACCCGAAGGTGCTTAGTTCCGAGAGATATTGACCAAGTCCAAACAATGTTGGAACTTGATCCCAGAAACCACTTTTGTGAGCATATCGGCCGAATTATCTGCTGTACTAATCTTTTGAAGCAGAATATCCCCTTCATTCACAATTTCTCGGATGAAATGGAAACGGACATCAATGTGCTTGGTGCGGGAATGATGAACCTGGTTCTTTGCCAAACAAATGGCACTCTAACTGTCACAGAACACCTCAACGTGTTTCTGAACAATACCCAAGTCCTCAATTAACCCATGTAGCCAAATAGCTTCCTTAAAGGCTTCTGTCACTGCCATGTTCTCTGCCTCTGTAGTAGACAAAGCCACCGTTGACTACAGCGTTGACCTCCAACTAACCGACCTTTTAGCAAGCGTAAATAAATACCCTATTGTTGATCGGTGTTTGTCCAACTCACCAGCATAATCTGAGTCCACATATCCAACCAAATTTTATCCGAGTCGATTATCTCTCTCAAACTTCAATCCCAGATTAACTGTGCCATGTATGTACCTTATGATCCATTTCACTGCCTGCCAGTGATTTTTTCCTGGATCATGCATATACCTTCTTACCATACTCACAGCATGTGAGATGTCAGGCCTTGTACAAACCATAACATACATTAATGCACCAACTGCATTTGCATATGGAACCTGTGCCATATGCTTCCGTTCTTCTTCTGTGCGTGGAGACAACGAAGCACTAAGAAGAAAATTAGGTAGCGTTTGGTAGAATTTTAGAATTATGATTTATGTATGGAGTTGTATTTTGAGTTTGTGAGTTTTTGAATTATAATTTAAAAAGAGAAAATTTGTGTGATTATGAATTTTGAATTATGATTTGAATTGAGTGTTGAATTTTTGAAATAAGTGTTGAATTTGTGAAAATTTATTTGATTATGAGTTTTGAAAAGATTTTTCAAAACTTAATTCAAAAATTTATAACCCATAACCAAATAAACAACTTAAAACTCTATTAAAAATTCTATTTGAAACTCATAATCAAACTCTTTTTAAAATTCAATTCAAAAAATAATTATTGACAAAAATAATTTTTTTAATTTAAAAATTAAAAAAATTCCAAAAATATTTTTTATTTACAATATAAAAATAACAAGTGCCAAAAAAACAAAAAAAACTGAACACTGTTCCGGTCAACCGGTTGAACGTCCGGGTGGACGTCTAAGAGGACGAAAAGTTTTATATAATTTTCCTGCCTAAAAAGGAGTTTTCAAAAGTAAGTGTAGAATTATAATTTGAAAACTTAAAACAAACACCACACTCAAATCAATGGTGAAACTATAATTTGAGAGGCTTACCAAACGGAGCCTAACATTTTACCAACTTTCCAGAACACCACTCAATATTTGTTCATTTCACATGTAGATGGGATTGCAAAACAAAATAAATTATTCAAATTCAATCCGTGTTTGACTGCCGACCGCGAGGGTGGCCGAACGGGAGGGGTCGACCGAAAGGCGTGCCGACCGCGAGGGTGGCCGAACGGGAGGGGTCGACCGAGAGGCGTGCCGACCGCGAGAGTGGCCGAGCGGGAGGCGTCGAAAGAGAGACGGGCCGACCAGGGCGGCGCGGGGCTCAAAAAGAGAGGGGGAGGTTGGTGCCATGTGATGATTTGAAATGGAAAGGACAGGGGAAGGGGAGGGGACAGTGTATCGTGGCCATACACGTGGTAATATCGTGGGGGAAGTGAAGCGTTGGAGCAAAAATAAAACGATAGGTCACGAGGGGGGGTTTGAAAAGGCGGTTTTGGCGGTTGATTTGAAAGGTTTTGAAACAGGCGGAAATTAATGCAGATCCATGGAATACGGGTAAACCGTGGGTTGTTGGTATAATGCGTTTCACCTACCTGTGTACAAAAACCCAAAATATCCAAGTGTGAATTCCTTCACTGCATACGACATACCTGTGTAGCATTCTTTAAACTTCCTCGTTCCTGCGTCAGAAGTGAGTTGCAAGCAAACCCTAGAAATGGCACAAGAAGAAGGAGTTAATGTGAGGGTGGACCCGCTGGGGAATGATGATGCGGAGGAGTTAGCAGCGCGGTACAGGACGGAGACACAGGTGGTGGGGGCGGACGTGGGGGGATCGCAGGCGTCAGCCCTGATATTGGCCCCAAAGCCACTGAGCCAGGTAGAGCCAGATCAGTGGCACACTAAGGCGGACAGATCCACACTCACGGCGGTGGATTTGGGGGTTATCAGGGAACGATACCAGATTCCGGCGGAGGTAGAGTTACTGCTGCCAACATCAAGGGAAAGGCCGTCTACTGCGAGGCTAGGGGAGTTTTCCCTGTACGAGGAGGCGCTAAAAGGGGGGCTGAGGTTGCCATTGCCTCAAGTGGTGGTTGACGTGCTGAACCACTTGGAGGTAGCGCCGGGGCAATTGATGCCCAATGCATGGAAAATTCTGCTGGCCTGTGCGAGTGCGTGGCCTAAGGCGAATGGGGGGGAGGCCATGACGGTAGACGAGTTCTTCTCGTGTTACAAGGCGTCGGGGCAGCAAGAAACTTGGGTCACGCTACAGGCGGTGATGGGGAGGGGATTGGTGGCGGGGCTGCCTACGTCGATCAAGGGGTGGCGACCACGGTGGTTCTACGTGTCTGCTACTGGGGGAATGGGGGTGCGCACCATCTGGAAGGTGCCAACCAGGTCGATGGAGGCGAGACTAGGGGCTATGGCGGAAGAGAGGGTGAAGAGAGTGAAGGAATGGAAAGAGAGAGAGAAGGCCAAATGGGACGAACTTGTCCAACCGTCTGCATTGTTTGAGGCGAGGCTAGGGCCGCAGCCGAAGGACGGAGACCTCGGCCGGGCGGAATTGGAGGCGAGGAGAAAAGCTCAGGAGGTGGAGGATCGAGCCATTTTGGCTAAGGCCACGAAGCTGAGGGAAGCACAAAGGGACCGACCGCCTCAACCAATCGCGCGGGAGAGGATCCGACCGCGCCCAAGGCCGTTGGGGGAAAAAGACTTAAGTATTTTTGAGCCGCGGCCGCCCCCTGTAGACCCTGTAAAAGAAAAGGCCAGAAGAGAGGGGGAGGCTCTGAAGAAGAAGAAGAAGAAGAAGAAGAAGAGGAGTGCCCCAGAGGAAGTCGCAGATGAATCTGGGGCCAAGAGGGCTAAGGTGGCCCCAACTGAGGGAGAGGTCCCTATAGCCAAGGACGCCCCAGAGGTGGTGGAGATCACCCCAACGGTAGAGGTTGTGGAGATTGCTCCAGCAGTGCAAGTGGAGGCTGGACTGTAAAAGAAGAAGAAGAAGAAGAAGAAGAAGAAGAGGAGTGCCCCAGAGGAAGTCGCAGATGAATCTGGGGCCAAGAGGGCTAAGGTGGCCCCAACTGAGGGAGAGGTCCCTATAGCCAAGGACGCCCCAGAGGTGGTGGAGATCACCCCAACGGTGGAGGTTGTGGAGATTGCTCCAGCAGTGCAAGTGGAGGCTGGACTGACTGAGGCGGTGCCGAGCGGAAGGGAACAGGTCCAGAAGGGGCCTGACCCCAAGGAAGGGGGGGTTCGTCTGGCGATGGGGATCTATCACGCGCGCGCGGTAGCTGGAAAGTTAGAGGGAGAAGAAGGCCCAGCCAGGGCGGGGGCAGACCGCCTGGTGAAGATTGTGGAAGAGACAGCTCTGCGCGCGGCCTCAGGATATAATGAGGCTGACCTGCTGAGGGGGTTATGCTCCTCCCAAATGGAGGTAACTACCTTGGCAGGGGCCCTCCTTAGGAAGGCAGGGGCTGCCAAGTTGAAGGTTGAGGAGGCCAAGGCCCAGTTGGCCAAATTGAAGAAGGACAGTGCCGACTGGAAGACTGCCCATGCCGATCTGCCAGCAGTCAAGTTGGAGCTGGAGGACACACGCCATAAGGTCGTGTCGCTCGAGTTCCAACTGGCTGGTGAACAGAAAAAGTTGGAAGAGTCTGAAAGGTCCTGCGCCGTGGCGGTCGAGCGGCATGAAGAGGCCATGACCAGCAATGAAGAGCTGGTCAGGCAGAAGGATGAAGCAGATTCCAGAATTGGGGATCTGTTGAAGGAGTTGGGGGAGGAGCGTGCCAGAGCAAAGGAGGAGAAGGGGAGGCTTCTGAGGGAGTGGGAAATAGAGAAGGCGAAGGCAGTGGCGGAGCTGGAGAGATTGAACAAAATGGTAAGAATTACACACTCTCTGTAATTCTCTCTCTCTTTGCTCTCAACTCACACCTCTCAGCTCCAATTCTGATCTATATCCTCTCCCTCTCGTCTCTTTTTATACACAAAGGAGTAGGTGGGAGAGCCTTCATTCTTGACTTTTGACATGGTTGGTGGCCACCAAGCTTGACTTGGTTGGTTGCCTTCCATTGTTGACATGAGGATCACCCCTTTCACATGGGGTGACCTCCAGAATCTATAGCCAATATTCAACATCGTTCTCTCCCAAAACATTAGAGAAGAAGACACACAAGAGTATATATGAGTATAAGATATATTGAGATTCTATTGAATAGCATAGTTTGATCTATCTTTTGAATTTTTGGATAACTATAGTTCGTAACTCGTTCATATCCTCCTGGTGGATATAAACATCGAATAAGGAAGGCTATAAGCATTTGGGTTGTATCTTAGAGCCATTACACTCTGATTGTACCTTCACGTGGAGAAGAACAACAACTTTAGGGTAGTGACTACATGCCTCTCAATCTCGCAGGCCAACTTTTTCTTACTCTATATAAATTTACTTACTTCCATATTTTATTTATCATACATCAGTTAATCATTTTACTAATTAAATTATATTAGCGCATAATATTTTTCCAACAACGGTTCGTGTTTTTTTTACCTAACTTTGGGAGATAAAAGTGTAATTTATCTAATTTTTTTTAAATTTTATTAAAGTGTAGTTAAAAGGCTTTTTGAGCGAAATACAAAAATAGGAGTAAAGGCATCAAATCCCGTTGAACTTTAAACCAGGACATTGATATATTGCATTTTATTAGTTATTTAAATGAATCCACTTTTTTTAATCCAATTAAACCCCCCGAAAAAAAGTTAATATCAATTCACGAGGCACATTAAAATCAAGGGAAAATTAGTTAAATATTCCTTTCTAACTTTGTACAATACAAGAGGTCCAAGATTTTTTTTTTTTTTTATTAGCTAAGGTCCCTCGACGAAATTTCTTTGTGATCATACTAGAGAAATTTGAAATTTTTCTATGAAATTATAGAAATTTCTCTATGAAAACTGAAATTTCTCTGTGTCGGGCCGAAATTTCTTTGAGTTAGGCCAAAATTTCTCTGAGTTGCACACAAATTTCTTTGAGTCAAATTTTTTCTGTGAAAATGTTGAGAGACCCCAATTACTATGAAAATATTATATGTCATTTATCTTATAAAATCTTAATATCAGGATCTTAAAAAAATTCTCCTTACTTTAAGCTCTCCTATGGAATAATAATTCTCTTACAATGATAAACGATAATTCCATTTATAATGTATTTTTTATTATTTTTTTAAATCAACCAAATATAACAATATATATTTTGACTGAATAATTATTTTATTCTATTCCATTCTAAAGAACCAAACACTACTTTAAAGTGATGGGGTTAAGGGTTTGAGAGTTGAAAAGTGAAATAATTACCTTCTAACTTTTGTAGAATTAAATCTCTATCTTCCGTAAAATCACTTCAAGATCAATGTAGAAAAATCCATCCAGACTCGTTGGGGGCTTTCTACGGAATCTCCTGTTCATCATAAGATCAAAGGTTTCGCCTTTTAGTTCAAGATTTGTTGGGGGAAAAAGGTTTGAGAGGAAAAACCATAAATAAATAAATATATGAAATGAAGAAAAATAAAAGGCACATGAGTCATAAGTTTAATTTTAAAATTTTTGGAATAATAGTTCCAAATTCTATTTTTTTGGCAAAAAGAATAAAATAATTTGAAAGATCATATTACCCTACTTATTGTCTATTTATCCACTGTCCAATTAACTCTCTAAGTGTCGACTATTTGTCCACGTATCATTCCCTTATTTGTCTACATGTCACCTATTTATCTCCTAATCTATCCATCAGTCCATATTACCACCACAACCAGTCAACAAGGCAATGATCCAGCAATAATGGGATAAAAATAGGGGAAAAAAAATTCTTCAAAATAATAATTTGTCTTTTTCATCAAATAATTTCATTTATCATGTTCTTATCTTCATAAAAAATCAATTCTAAGACCCAAAGTCTTTTTTGAATAAGAAGAAAAAGAAGAAGACGACCCAAGACCCAATGCCTGATCCCATAGAAATAGACTTCTTCCCAATAAATTCAAAAAAGAAAATAACGATTTGAATTAAAAAATCCGGAGAATTACACTAACATCGTGTCAATGAAAAGTATTTACAAGAAAATAGAAAACATCACAAATATTAATAATTAATATCATAAGCTTTTTCATTAATATAAAATAATTTTTCAAAAACCACACTGAGCAATAATTCCCCCTTAAAATAATGGTGAAAATCCATAAATTTTGTTAGATTATAATTTTGAATTAATTTTTTCTTTTTTTAGAACTAAAAAATAGTCGTAAAGGCATCAAATTCTGTCAAACTCTAAACCAGAACATTGATATTCAAATATGGAATGAATCAATCCAAAGCATCAATTCATGACGCATATTATAAACTTATGAATTTTAGAATCCTAGTAATTAAGTGATGCGTATTATCTAGATCAGAAAAAAGAGAAAGCAATGCTGAAGGAACCAAAAAAAAAAAAAAAAAAAGAGCGAATATACCTTATCTATGCGTTGAATGCAAAGCCACTGGAATCGGAAACACAAGCCACTGGAATTTCGGTTACAATTTGTATGTTTCTGAAGGAAAATGGGTTGTGGGTGAAGGGGAATTGGGTAATCAGAGATGGCTCTCCTCTTACTTCAGCCAACAACATTCACAAACAAGGACTTAATTCTGATCCAAATGATTTTTCTTTTAAAAGAAAATGAAAGAAAATTAACAATCCAAATAGGAAAAGTAGCATTCATATTTAGGGGCCACATTGCAGAACGCGCCATTACTGACTTGGGAAAGTCTAGTTATCGTTTGAAAATTGGTTTAGGATCAGCGTCACGTGGGGCGCTTACAATAACTGAATTTGGAATGGAGGGTGTGGGAAGGTGACATGTAATTAAATAAGGAGTGTAACGTCTATGTCAGAGGAAGCAAATAGGACAGACAACACAGAGAGGATAGGATGGCGTGGATTTGAAAAATTATTAGTTGATAGAAAGGCGTTATGTGATGATATTCCTTACAGTAATGATTGAGGGCCATAATTTTTGTGGCTCAAATGGTTCGAAATTGTTAAAACGATGTCGTTTTGAGTACAAAACTGTAAAACAAATTGATGTATATTATTGATTGATGTATTACAAGATTGATTGTATTTCTATATTGTATGTTATCATTACAAAGAGAAGGAACTCTCTCTTTATAGAGAGAAGAATGAAACATTGGATACCAACAAGACCCACTATCACCGAAAGCAACAAAAGGAATAAAGCTAAAGCTATACAATTTATATACTAAAGCTAAAGCTAATTAACAATTATAAATTAACAATTATATATTAACAGCCCCCCTCAAACTCAAGGAGGATAGGTACTAGCCAACTTGAGTTTGAAGAGAGTAACAAAACAGGAAAGTAAACTGATAAATAAAACAGGATAGGAGACACGGTATGGTCGTGTCAGACCGTTGTAGCAGACATTTTACGGGGTCATGTCGGACCGTTGTAGCAGAACAGTTTACGGGGTCATGTCGGACCGTTGTAGCAGAACAGTTTACGGGGTCATGTCGGACCGTTGTAGCAGAACAGTTTACGGGGTCATGTCGGACCGTTGTAGCAGAACAGTTTACGGGGTCATGTCGGACCGTTGTAGCAGAACAGTTTACGGGGTCATGTCGGACCGTTGTAGCAGAACAGTTTACGGGGTCATGTCGGACCGTTGTAGCAGAACAGTTTACGGGGTCATGTCGGACCGTTGTAGCAGAACAGTTTACGGGGTCATGTCGGACCGTTGTAGCAGAACAGTTTACGGGGTCATGTCGGACCGTTGTAGCAGAACAGTTTACGGGGTCATGTCGGACCGTTGTAGCAGAACAGTTTACGGGGTCATGTCGGACCGTTGTAGCAGAACAGTTTACGGGGTCATGTCGGACCGTTGTAGCAGAACAGTTTACGGGGTCATGTCGGACCGTTGTAGCAGAACAGTTTACGGGGTCATGTCGGACCGTTGTAGCAGAACAGTTTACGGGGTCATGTCGGACCGTTGTAGCAGAACAGTTTACGGGGTCATGTCGGACCGTTGTAGCAGAACAGTTTACGGGGTCATGTCGGACCGTTGTAGCAGAACAGTTTACGGGGTCATGTCGGACCGTTGTAGCAGAACAGTTTACGGGGTCATGTCGGACCGTTGTAGCAGAACAGTTTACGGGGTCATGTCGGACCGTTGTAGCAGAACAGTTTACGGGGTCATGTCGGACCGTTGTAGCAGAACAGTTTACGGGGTCATGTCGGACCGTTGTAGCAGAACAGTTTACGGGGTCATGTCGGACCGTTGTAGCAGAACAGTTTACGGGGTCATGTCGGACCGTTGTAGCAGAACAGTTTACGGGGTCATGTCGGACCGTTGTAGCAGAACAGTTTACGGGGTCATGTCGGACCGTTGTAGCAGAACAGTTTACGGGGTCATGTCGGACCGTTGTAGCAGAACAGTTTACGGGGTCATGTCGGACCGTTGTAGCAGAACAGTTTACGGGGTCATGTCGGACCGTTGTAGCAGAACAGTTTACGGGGTCATGTCGGACCGTTGTAGCAGAACAGTTTACGGGGTCATGTCGGACCGTTGTAGCAGAACAGTTTACGGGGTCATGTCGGACCGTTGTAGCAGAACAGTTTACGGGGTCATGTCGGACCGTTGTAGCAGAACAGTTTACGGGGTCATGTCGGACCGTTGTAGCAGAACAGTTTACGGGGTCATGTCGGACCGTTGTAGCAGGACAGTTTACGGGGTCATGTCGGACCGTTGTAGCAGTGTTTTTTTTTTTTTTTTTTTTTTTTTTTTTTTTTTTTTTTTTTTTGGTGTGTTGTGTAAAATGGTGATCGGGGTTGATCCCTGAAAGGAATAAAATATGATTTGTTGTGCAAATTGGGAAGTTTTTTTTTTTTTTATGTTTTTGTTATGTTTTGTTTTTTTTTTTTTTTTTTTTGAATGAAAAATAAATAAATAAATAAAAAGAAAGTGGACATGGTGGGAGCTTAATAAACATATATATATATATATATATATATTAAAAGAAAAGAAAGTTGAGTGGGATTGGAGTTGGTGGGAGAGATGATGATGTTTGTTGTTTGTTGTTTGAGTGTGTGCCCATGTGCATAGGTCTGCCGAGAGAGAGAGAGAGAGAGAGAGAGTGTGTGGTCAGCCAAGGATGGGTGTTGTCCCTGTGTGTTGCAGATGATCAACCAACAAAAGCTAACAAGAAAAATGCGTCTGAGTGTGTGATAGCCGAGAAAGAGGTTGAAGACTAGTGTCTTGTCTTGATGTGTATGGATATAGTTTTTGCTCAAAAACAAATGCTCTCTCTCCTCTCCACCATGTGTGTGTGTGTAGCCCAAGTGTCCCTGTTCTGTGTGTGCTGTGTGTGTGTTGAATGTGGGTGTATGGTGTGTGTGTGTGTGTATGGTGTGTGAGAGTGTTGAGGGTGTTGAGTGTCTGTGTGTGCTGTCTCTGTGTGGTGTCCCTCCTCTTCCTCTTCCCGAGCCGAGAGAGAGAGGAATGTCTAGAGAGAGAACCCAGAGATGTTTTTTTTTTTTGTTTTTGTTTTTGTTTTTTTTTTTTTTTTTGGGTTTTTTTTTTTTTTTGCCGTCGGGCTTCTGGTTGTGACAGAAGAAACGAGAGCAGACGAAGCATTCGTGAAACAATCGGCAACCTCCAGCTTTGTTGGAAGCCGAGGCTGCGAGGTTGTGGGCAACATAGCCGGAGTAGGTGACGGTGAACCGAAGTAGGTGACGGTGAACCGAATCGCCATAGCTGCAAATTTTGAAAGCTTGATGAAGATTTGGTACAGAGTGACTATGTTGACTAACGGTGACAATATCAGAATCCCTGAGCGATCTGATCTCTCAGGACGCAGGCAGAGGCAGAGATGCGATGTGGTCGGATGGAGATGCCAGGGCTACCAGTGGTGGCCGCCATGTTTGACGAGCAGCAGAGAGGAAATGGAGGATGCAGGAAAGTGAAGGTATGTGTAGAGGTCCGGCGGGCGGCCAAGGCGAGACTGCCGCCCGCCGGTGAAGCAGAATGATTAGATTGTTAACCTTGCTCTGATACCATGTAAAACAAATTGATGTATATTATTGATTGATGTATTACAAGATTGATTGTATTTCTATATTGTATGTTATCATTACAAAGAGAAGGAACTCTCTCTTTATAGAGAGAAGAATGAAACATTGGATACCAACAAGACCCACTATCACCGAAAGCAACAAAAGGAATAAAGCTAAAGCTATACAATTTATATACTAAAGCTAAAGCTAATTAACAATTATAAATTAACAATTATATATTAACAAAAACAATTTCAAAATTGTCAAAACGACATCGTTTTGACAATTTTGAGCCATTTGAACCACAAAAATTGTGACCCTCAAACATTTTCCTATTCCTTATTAATTACAAATCATTATATTTTTTAATGTTTTTTAATTATTTAATCTACTTATTTTTTTTATCAATTATAATACCATCACAATACCAATTGGTAACGGCGTTCAGAACCAACCAATAACTTGGTTTTCGTTGATTACAATAACTGAAATGAAAGTGGCATGAAACGGTATTGACATATGCGTTTCGTACCCACCACTACCCAATTCTCCACGGCGTATAGTGTATACACCCTGTTTGTGTTTTGTTTGTTATTTTCTATTTTGTTTTATTTTTTAAGATAAATTATAAATACATTTCTTGAAATTTGATTAAAATACAGATTGCTCATGTGATTTAGAAAATAACACTGTTTATTAAAAAAAATTATTTAACAGAATTAACTAAAAAAATAAAATTCATAATTACTCTCCTATACAATAATAAAATTATCTAAATTATTAATTGAAATATATTTCTAACATTATTAAAAATGATTAATTGACTTGATAATTTATTAGTAAAAATGGCAATTTGTTATGAAATTAGAAACCTCAAAGGGTGAAATATAATTTCTAAAATCACAGAGGGCGATTCGTATTTTAATCAAATCTCGAGAGTGTATTTGTAATTTATCCTATATTTTAACTGATGAGTATGTGTGGCCTCACTACAGACTCATTTTTTATCATTTATTATTTTTTTCATTTTTATGTATTTATATGTAAATTATTTATACAAATTTTAATTAATTAAATAATTATAATTTTATCCTTTTATCATTTTTTAAAATATATAAATTTTTAATTTTATAAATAACAAAATAATAAATCAACGATCTCCATTCAAATACTTGAAAAATAAATGAAATAGATAATCAAATTGCAGCCCATGATGGTCCCATGAGTGAACTATACGATGCTATTTCACCTGTAAAAACTACTACGGTCTTAGGTAAGATGGTTGCGCCTTAACTCATTCGGCATTATTCATAAATTTCAATTGTAAAAACTAATTTAATGTTAGTAAATCATTGAAGATTTACTTTTTATCACTATTATTGAATTATAACTTTGACAAGTATTTTGAGAGTTTTATTAAAGATGCTCTAAGATGGTTGACAATTCTATTCTCCCCACCAATTATAATGTATATAAAAAACGTCACGTGATGCTGACTAGACTTCCCCCAAGTCAGCAATGGCACGCTCTGCAATGTGGACCCTAAAACCAGTATGAATGCTACTTTTCCTATTTTGATTGTTAATTTTCTTTCATTTTCTTTGAAAGAAAAACCATTTGGCTCAGAATTATGTCCTTGTTTGTGGATATGAAACATATATGTCAGTACCGTTTCAAGCCTCTTTCATTTCAGTTATTGTACTCAACGAAAACCAAGTTATTGGCGGGTTCTGAACACCACTGTCAAGTGGTATTGTAACAATATTATAATTGGTAAAAAAAACATAAAATTCATAATTTTATATTAAATAATTAAAAAATATAAAAAAATATATATATAATGATTTGTAATTAATAAGTAATATCATCACATAAGGCTTTTCGATCAACTAATAAAACCAAAACGAAACCAATCAAGCCTTAAATTTTATTAAATATAGTCAGTTACATGAATTCTTCTTCTCTACGTGACTTTATCAAAGGTCATATCGTTAGTCAAATTAAGTAGATTCATATCTTTATTTACAACACTAACCAACGTTAATCTAGGCCAACCCTATCCCCTAACACTTCTATCTACCGTCACTGTATCGCATCTCTTCACTATTGCCTCTGTTAGTCTCCGTTGAATATGACCAAACAATCTCCATCAATTCTCTTTCAACTTATCTTCTATCGATGTCACTCTTATCCATTCTCGAATACACTTATTCCTAATTCTATCTTGTCTCATCTTGTCATACATCCACCTTAGCATCCCCATCTCATCCACATTCATCTTATCTACATGATATTTATTGGTTGCCCAACACTCTGTTCCATACAACATCGCTGGTCTAATACGCCGTTCTATAGAATTTACCTTTTAGTCTAGTGGGTATTCATTTGTCGCACAATACCCCAAACGCACTTCTCCACTTACTCCATCCTACCTTAATTGATAGAAAGGTGTTATGTGATGATATTCCTTATTAATTACAAATCATTATATTTTTTTATAATTTTTAATTATTTAATATAAAATTATGAATCTTATTTTTTTTTATCAAGTGCCTCTTATTTATTTATTTTATATAAAAATAATTTAATAATTTCATCACTAACCATCTCTCATACTATCATCAAAACAAATACACTTTTATTTAATTCTCTCACTAACAATCTACATATTAACAATCTCTTCACTAACAATTTTCTCACTAATAATCACATCTAATCTAATCCGTCAAACAAACGTGGCCAAAGAGAGAAGGGAGTGAGAAGAGTGAGAGGTAGTGTTAGGTTAGGGTTTAGACTCTATATAAGATATATAAGGTTAGAGGTTTGGGTTTAAACACTGTATAAATATATATAATCACACTTATTTAAAATGTGTGATTAAAAAAAATATTATCTCATTAATAAATGACCAAATGTCTCACATGGGTGTGGGGCTCACAAAATTGCGGACCCCACACCCATGTGAGACATTTGGTCATTTGTTTGGTAGAAAATTTGGTGTCCTTAACATTACCCTTTATTTTTCCCAACATAGACGTTACACTCCTTATTTAAGTACACGTCACTTTCCCATACCCCATTTCAAATTCAATTATTGTAAGCGCGTTACCAATTCTCAAACGATAACTAGACTTCCCCAAGTTAGTAATGGCACGCTCTGCAATGTGGACCCTAAATATGAATGCTACTTTTCCTATTTTGGTTGTTAATTTTCTTTCATTTTCTTTTAAAAGAAAATTCATTTGGATCAGAATTAAGTCCTTGTTTGTGAATGTTGTTGGCTGAAGTAAGAGGAGACCCACCTCTGATTACCTAATTCCCCTTCACCCACAACCCATTTTCCTTCAAAAGCATACAAATTGTAACCGAAATTCCAGTGGCTTGTGTTTCCGATTCCAGTGGCTTTGCATTCAACGCATAGATAAGGTATATTCGCTCTTTTTACTTTTTCTTTTTTTTTTTCCTTCAGCGTAGCTTTCTCTTTTTTCTGATCTAGATAATAGTCATCAATTAATCACTAGGATTCTAAAATTCATAAGTTTATAATATGCGTCATGAATTGATGCTTTGGATTGATTCATTCCGTATTTGAATATCGATGTTCTAGTTTAGAGTTTGACAGAATTTGATCCCTTTACGACTATTTTTTAGTTCTAAGAAAAGAAAAAATTAATTCAAAATTATAATCTAACAAAATTTATGGATTTTCACCATTATTTTAAGAGGGAATTATTGCTCAGTGTGGTTGTTAAAAAATTATTTTATATTAATGAAAAAGTTTATGATATTAATTATTAGTATTTGTGACATTTTCTATTTTCTTGTAAATACTTTTCATTGACTCCATATCAGTGTAATTCTCCCTATTTTTTAATTCAAATCCTTATTTTCTTTTTTGAATTTATTGGGGATAAGTCTATTTCTATGAGATCAGGCATTGGGTCTTGGGTCTTCTTCTTCAAAAAAAAGAAAAAAATATTGGGTGTTAGAATTGATTTTTTATGAAGATAAGAACGTGACTAATGAAATTATTTGGTGAGAAAGATGAATTATTATTTTGAAGAATTTTTTTTCCCTATTTTTATCCCACTATTGCTATATCATTGCCTTGTTGGTTGGTGGTGGTAGTAATATGGACAGATGAATAGATTAGGGGATAAATAGGTGACATGTAGACAAATAATTAAGGGAATGACAAATGGACAAATGGACAAATAATTGACAATTATAGAGTTAATTGGACAGTGGACAAATAGAAGTAAGGTAATATGATTTTTCAAATTATTTTGTTCTTTTGGCCCAAAAAAAATAGAATTTGGAACTATTATTTCAAAAAATTTAAAATTAAACTTATGACTTGTGTGCCTTTTATTTTTCTTCATTTTATGTATTTATTTATTTATTTATGGTTTTTCCTCTCAAACCTTTTTTTCACCTGACAAATCTTGAACTAAAAAGCGGAACCTTTGATCTTATGATTTTTGGAACAGGAGATTCCGTGGAAAGCCGCCAACTAATCTGGATGGATTTTTTTACATTGATCTTGAAGTGATTTTACGGAAGACTGAGATTTAATTCTACGAAAGTTGAAGGTACATTAATTATTTCACTTTTCAACTTTTAAAATCTTAACCCTATCATTTTAAAGTAGTGTTTGGTCGTATAGGGGTTGTTTGGAGTGCCTTAAATAAGTGTATTTTATATCTTTTTAGACAAAAAAATTGAGGAAAAAAATATGGATGTTTGGATTAATTTTTTAACTTTTTATGAAAAAATGTGTATTAAAAAATTGTAAAAATTGATTTATAGGGGAAAATTATGATTGGGAGTTGTGAAGCCGTAATTATTGACTTTTGGTAAATAGTGTTAACTTTTTAACTTTTTGAGTAACTTTTTGACTTTTTCTTATCATTCCAAACTTGGCCTTAAAATGGGATAGAATAGAATAATTATTTATAGTCAATATATATTGTTGTATTTGGTTGATTTAAAAAAATAATAAAAATTACATTATAAACGGAATTATCATTTATCATTTTAAGAGAATTATTATTCCATAGGAGAGCTTAAAGTAAGAAGATTTTTTTTTTTTAAGTCCCTAATATTAGGATTTTATAAGATAATAGTAGTTGGGGTCTCTTAACATTTTCACTGAGAAATTCGACTTAGAGAAATTTGTATCCGACTCAGAGAAATTTTAGCCCCAATATAAAAAAAATTTGAAATTTCTTTGGTATGATCACAGAGAAATTTCATCAAGAGACCTTAGCTAATAAAAAAAAAATCTTGGACCTCTTCTACTACACAAAGTTAGAGAGAGATGTTTCATTAATGAATAATGTTATATGTACAAATTAATATACACACTAGTGTACTAACAGATGATGTGGCATCATTTGTATGGTTTTGAGTATTTGTAACTTATATAATAAATGTGGTTAATAATAATATTATAATACTAATTGGTACACTAGTGTGTACACTAATTAGTACATGTAGCACTATCGTTCACTAATTTTCCTTAATGATAATAATAATTATTATTGTTATTTATTTATTTATTATTTTGATCGCTTGTTTTTCATTGACTCTACGTTGTGAAGGGCAAAGAAAAGTCATATATATTGGTCGTTCCCTTATCTTCTTTGATTTGTTTCCATTGCTCATTATTATTAGCATTTGTTTCTGAAGCAGCAAAAGTGAGTTTATGGGATTGGCAAGATTCAATTGGGATCCTGTCGGATGTAAACATTTCTTCCCTTCATTCCTCTTGCTTTGCTTTTCTTTTGCGTTTGAAGTTTGGTCCTCAATATTTTATTTTATTTTATTTTATTTTTTGCTGTTTTTTAAGAAAAGATCTTGAGAGGGTAATTTATATGAAAATTGGGCCAAGCTGGGTAATGGACTGTCATGGGCCGCAACACAAAGGGCTGAGTAAAAAGGCTTTAAAGTTAGTCCAGTCCAAGAGCCCCGAAGCTAGTCCGGCCCGGAGGAGACTTGAAGTTAGTCCGGTCTAAAGACACTTTGAAGTTAGTCCGGTCTCAGAGTTAGCCCGGTCATGGCGTATTGTGGTTAGAACGGTCAGAACCTTATTATTCGGTAGTTCGGTCTGATCACACCATGGTTTGTACATGAGAGAACCGAGATAAGGTGTAGCGAAAGGAAGAACCGAACTAAGGATAGTTCGGCCTACTCAGCGGCTCAGCATAACCATGATTACTTCAGTCATATTGGAGTTCGGCCATGGTAAAAACCATCTCACTTGGTTTAAGCAGTGAGGAGGGTGTTGAAGGATAAGCATTATCTTTCAGGAGTATGAATCCTAGGAGGACTCTGCATGGATGAGTAGAAGTCCTACTAGGATTGTGCCACACGAAACCTATAAAAGCTCACAAACATCACCTTTAGAGAGGTAACACACAACTTTGCTTTCTGAATACACAGACCTTTTGTCTATTTGTCAAGCTTACTGACTTAGGCATCGGAGAGGTTTCCGGCACACACCCGCCGTCTAGCTCACGTTTGTGTTTTCAGGTGATAAAGCGACGACGTACGGAGGAGCGCAGACTTAATCAACAGAATTATACAAGAAGGTTTATTCCTTTCCCGTACAGATCTTAAAAGGAACTGAACCAAGCTTGCATGAATACCGTGTCTAATCCTGATCTTCAAACACTTTTGCTGTGAAAAGTCCCTAATAAGTGCATAATATCTTAAATTTGAAGTGGTGTACCTGGAAATTATGCTACATTTCTAATCTCGAGGGCCTCGTTTGGGAACAGACTAATTTAGTAACTTTTTGGCTATTTGGCTAAAAAGGTAGGTAAAAAAAACTTGTATGTTTGGGATGACTTTTTGGCTAATTACGAAAAGATGTGCAAAAAGTAGAGAGAAAAGAGAATCTTTGACTTTTTGGTATGAGTTGTTAGCTTTTTGACTAATTTAGTAACTTTTTGGCTAATTGGCTAAAATAGCCTCTTGACAAACGAGACCCTTAGAATTTGGTCATGAAGCCTAGATCTCCCAAAAGTTTCCACCCTTCTCTTATAATTCACTCCTAACCTCCCAAATTTTTCCATCCTTCTCTTATAATTCACTCCTAACTATTAAATCATATAAAAATCTTGACTTACATAAATTTTATGACATGATTTAGTAATTGAGAGCCTATTAACACAAGAGACATCATGCTTAGTATCTTAAAAGTCAAAGACTAATGCTTCCTACCCCCACTGGGGGTCGACCCCCAGTGAGGTGTCGGCCCCGGATTGGTCCAAAAAAAAAAATTGTTTTTTTTTTTTTTTTTTTTAAGTTTTCAGCCAGTAGGAGCGCGCCACGTCACTGGGGGCGCGACCTCCACTGGGGATATGCAGCGCGGTTGAAAGTCAAATGATGAACCTATGAAAATTATCCAACTTTTCCGATCTCGAGGATCTCGGGATTTCGCTAAGAATCCTTTTTCTCTGGAATTCTTCCATCCCTCTTTGCAATTATTATGTATCATCATGTCTTAACAAACTTTCAATTATTAAATCATGTATTAAAATTTTGAGATATTTACACACAAGTATTAATTTATGAACGTATACTCCATTAAGTCCTAACTAACATTTTTTGAACCTTCAAGTCCCATTAAAGTTTTAATAATCCAAATTGCCTTCCAAATTATGATTGTTCATCATTTATGATTATTTATAAAAGAACATAATGATATGACATTTATTTTGATTTTCAAAACTTTAAAAATCAAATTTCAAATTGAAAAAACTAAAAAAAAAATTCTGTGCAAAAAAAATTAATTTTTTTTTTTGAAAAAATTGAAATATTTTTTTGTGCAAAATTAAAAATTTTGTGTCTATAAAGGAACATGATAATGAAACATTGATGTGCAAAACTGAAAAAAAAAAAAATGAAAACACTGGTAATGTTCTCAGTTCTAAAACTGAAAAAAACTGATAATATTTTCGGTTTTATTGGATAATTGAATCATCCCAATAAGTAGAAGGGTAAAAACGTTTAATCTTATACTCTGTTTTTTTTTTCATCAGTTAATGAAACAATTATCTGAAATATTACTATGCAAAATTGATAATGTTCTTAATTTTAAAAATTAGGAAAAACTGATAATATTCTCAGTTTTACTAAATAGAATTTATTGGTTCAAAAATTCTTAAATAGGACCTGAACTACCATAACTTTTGTAAATAGAACTTTTAGGTAATTAACTCTAAATTTTATAATCTAACAATTGAGAAAGAAAGATCCATGTCCCAGGATTTATTTATTTTGTTTTTATTGAGTAGATAAAAGAACCTGGTCCATAATAGTTCAAGGTTTTTTTTTTTAATAATAATTATAGGTCATGATTGATCTGATATACAAAGTAGTAAGCAATTCTCCTTATTATTATTCCAAACCAATGAATAAAATATGGGAAATCCAATGAGACACCTGCTTTTGGGGTGTATATGGCCCAGTTATCATATTTGTGATTTTTAATTATGATTTATAATTTTGTTATAATTTAGTTATACACATTGTGTAATTGATTATGACTCATTGTGATGTTAGTTGTAACATTATTTTAATTATAATCTAAAAAATTTTAGTTATACTTTATGTGGTGGTTTAGTTATGACTCAATTTTATTTTATTTTTTTATATTTTAATTATGACTAAAAATAATTCAATTATGACATTTATGGATAATCAACCTTACTTATACCTTACTTTTATTAAAATGAGCATGCTTGTGTGTAGGTTGGTGTAAAAGGGGACTTGGACGAACTTGTTGCCGATTCTCTCTCTATAAATGGTAAGGGCTTTCTTTATTCATTTGACAGTTTTGGTTTCGAATTTTATTTTTCTTTGTATATAATCTTATGTTTTAAATAGAGAAATAAAAAAATTACTTGGCATAAAAAAAATTTAAAAGTTTGACGATACCAAATCTAATCTTTACTTTATGAGTGTTGCAATTAGTTGTTCAACTAATGCTTTGGAACCCCCCATTTCTTTAGATTCCCACCTACAAAATTCAAATTATTAAAGATTGTGTTTGGTTATATATTCCAAACACATTTTTACCCACTGATTTGAGTGTGGTGTTTGTTTGACCTTCAAATTATAATTTCACACTCACTTTTGAAAACTCATTTCCAAGAGAGAAAATTTGGTTAAACTGGTTGTCCTCCTGAACGTCTCCCAGACATTCGGCCAGTTGACCTGAACATTGTTTGATTTTTTTTTTTTTTTTGCACCTATTATTTTTATATTGTACATAAAAAATATTTTCGAAATATTTTTAATTTTTATATAAGCTTTGAATAGAATTTTGAGTTGTGCGTTTGGTTATGAGTTGTAAGTTTTTTAATCAAATAACTTTTCTAATTTCAAAAACTCACTCCCTCCAAAACTCAATTCAAAACTCATAACCAAACAAATTTTCTACATTCAAATCATAATTCCAAAACTCCAAAACTCAAAATATAACTCTATTCTCAAATCATATTTATAAAACTCTACCAAACGCTACTAAATTTTTTCCAACAACCCCCCAAATAATACTAAAAGTATTATTTTAAAAATATCACACCCACCAAGATGTATATTCCGTTGTACACCCCTTAAAAAAAATTTTATCTCTCAAAATCCTTTACTGTTGAACTCTCATTGTTAAACTCAAGCTTTCTCTTACTATCAATTGCTGAACTCGTACTGTTGGACTCAAACTTTTTCTCACTGTCGATAAAGCTTCGCCGTTGATCTTTGTCCATCATCAATATCTCTGCCGTCAATTTTTGTCACAGGCGATCTCTCTGCCATCGATTTCTCTCATAGTCGATCTTTCACCACCAACCTTTCTTTGTTGTTGATCTCTCTTCTATCATGTTCAGACATGTGTGTTACCAAACATTATAAAAACGTAAAGTCTTGTGTCTGTGAACAAGTTTAACCCATCAAAATTTAACAAATAAAAATAACTATGCATCAACCAATTTGATTAATAAATAAACTAAAGTTCATTGCACAACCAAAATATAAGTACACATTAAGATTACATTCAAAGTGCCAAACATATGAATAATGTTCGGTTAGACGTTGCTGAACTAAAACTTTTAATTCAGCTCTATGTTGTCATTTTGTTGGCATAAGTTAAGGAGTGTAGTACTAGAAAAAAAAAAGAACCGTTTTCATCATTTTTGGGGGATTAAATTACTTATGGTTGTCCCGTAAAACCGAAGTTTATGGGCAGCCAATGATGAATTTCCACGTCAGCATCTCACATCAAATTTTTACTCATCTACCTTACATAATTATTGCCTCCTCCTTCCCCTCTCTTCCTTCTATAAATCCTATGGTCATGTTTGTTTTGCTAATTAGGGTGTGGGATTGGAGTAGTACAAAGATGGGTCCCACAAAAGCTTGTTTGATTGCTTCCTTATTGAGTGGGACTGCTACTCCACTTGGAGTATTACTTCCACACCCCAACCAGATTACTTTTCCCTCAGATGAGCTGGGATTGAAAAATCAATCCCCTGGCTTAAAGATTGGGATACACTTTTGCCCTTAATTGTTGCCTATATATATGTGTGTGTGTGTGTGTGTGTGTGTGTGTGTGTGTGTGTGTGTTTGGTAACAAGGAAATAGCGAGAAACACACAAATCTAGTGGCAAGGCAATGGTGGGAAATCTTAGCCCATATAACCTGATGAAAGGTAAACAGAGTAGCTCTCATTTTGTGAAGTCACACCCTTCCCATTATCGCATTGTATAGGGAGAGGACATTCACCACCTGAAATTGCACCTGCTGGGTTACTGTTCTTGCCCTTATTGGCAAGAGGATTTTTCCTAGAGGAAAAATCGGGTTAAAATTAAAGTCGTACACTGGTGCATCCTGCAGGATGCAGGTCAACATGTGACAATCCAAACTTTTGAACAACTTGTTATACGTGACCTCTGAAAAGTTACCTTGATCCACCAGTATCCTCTTGACGGTAAATTCTCCAATTTGCAAGGTTACCACCAGAGCGTCACTGTGTGGATGGTTAATCCACAAGAAGTCTTCATCGGAAAATGAGATCCTCACTTCTAAAGAATGTATTCTCTTTGTGGAGCCTTCGAACAAGGCCATCACTTCCCTTAAGTGTGTCGACCTTCTAATCTCTCTTCTGACTTGATTTATCTATTTCCTTAAGGGGATCGAAAATATCATGTTGATGGTTGCCGTTGGGTGGGTGTTTCCTTCCTTGTCTCTGTGCTTTTCTTTGTGGTCAGCAGAATGATCAATAAATGTTTGTAAATGACCATTCTGTACTAACTCTTCTAGGAATTGCTTCAACACCTTGCAATCTTCGGTGAGGTGTCCGTAGTCCTTGTGGTAGGAGCACCACAACCTTCGATTTTGAAAAGATGGGTTTCCGATCATTTTTTAGGGCCACAAGAAATAGGGGTCATTCTGGATTTTCATAAATATTCGATATATCGGCTCTGTGAAGGTGATAACCACTACTCTAAAGGCTTCCTTTCATAGCTTAGGTTGTTCAACGATTGTGTCTGACTCCTTCTTTTAAGATCATGAGCTTTCCTTCTTTCTTTCTACGGAGTTTTCAACAGAAGGCATGCAGGCTTTAGTTCTTCGGATCTTCGTAAATTGTCTTTGATCTTGTAATGTTGCTCTACTTGGCTCATTAAGCTGCCCACATCGGCAGGAGGCTTCTTAGTCAAGGATTGATGGAGCTTATTGGTCGACTGCAAGCCTGGCTTAAATGAGGTAGTCATTACCTGTTCATTACAGTTGTCGATCTCATCATAAGCTGCCCAGTATCTGCTGGCATAATCTCATAAACTCTATATTTCTTCATTCTTCATGGAAAGAAGCATCTCCACCTCCTTCGCTGGCTGGCTATTAGTAATAAAGAGTGAAATGAACGCTTGTTAAAGCGGCTACAAATGGCTGATTAATCTAGCTTCTAGCTTGTAGTACCGTCGAATGGTCATCTCTCTCAAGCTTGAGGAGAACATTCTGCACACAATCGATCCATTATTGCTCCCTAAGGTCATAGCCTACGTGTAGTGCTGGATATGGTTGTTCGGATCTCATTTGCCATTGTCACGCCCCACTTTTTATTACCCGGAATCTATTACCAAATCCATTAAGTTTATTCAATTTCAGAGATAATATGCGGAAACTCTTTACATCGAGTGCAAGAATAAATAATGGTTCTCTCATTCGTAACTCAAATTAAACGAAACACGCACATAAAAGAGTTATCTACTCTTCATTAAAACATGTCCACGACCTCAGTTTGGCGAGATCACCACATCTATACATGCACCAAATCTCGTAGGGGTAAGCATAAAGCCCAGTAGAGAAATTCTAACAAAGTATATATAGTTATGCAAACGCTTCAATTAACATGCAAACGTCAATGCCATGCCATATACTTTTTAAAGAAATTCATCTCATGCTCATTTTTAAAGATTACCATTTTTCAATAACCATTGCATTCTCAACATATTTCAAAACTTCCAATAAAACTATGCAAGATGCCCAACATTTAATGCAGAGTGATGCCATGCTATGCCTTCTTCAAAAAAAATAATCATGTGCCCTGTTTTAAATGAAAATTAGCATGTTTTCAACAACATCTTCAAATCTCATTAATTCCAATTTCCAATCTTAAACCAACAGGGGCGGTAAATACGACACTGGTAATCCCTAGGCTGGTGTCTGCAAGTAGACTATACAAGTACTATCAAACTGTCATTTTTACCGGTATTAATCGGATGGCTCGACACCTATCCGCGCGATTTTCTGGTCTTTCACCATGGACACTCAGGCCAACTTATCAAGTTCAACTACACCCCATATCCGAACTTACCAACGTATTTACCCCATGACTCATTTCCATGATTCTTATTACAATACCATTTTCTTTCATGAAATAAATGATTTCAATTTAATTACACCATGCATGATAGTAAATCAAATGAATATGTAATGCAATGTCTGATGGAAGATCCTCAAGTCGTTCCAACCACACTGCGAAACAATTCCATTCACCATTTCCATGTTCTTCCAACCAATAGTCCAGAATTTATTAACATTTGACCATGTGCAACTATATAACCATAATCCATGCTTTTTCAACATTCACTTCTATTTAAGCCAATGCAACTTGTAGATGTTAATCTCTACTTCTCAACATCTTTTGTAGTATGAGATGTTTTTCCATCAATAAAAAGGGTTACATCTATGTATATATATGTAGACACTCCTGTCCATCTAACATTTCATGCACAGTTGTGATAATATATCAAATGAGAATGCAACGCAATAATTAATACCTCATAACATTTCCTCATGTTCAAATAACTTGACAACAATATCAAACAAATATATCTCTTATTTCCTTTCTTCAATGTTATTTCACACAACAACTTATACGCCTTCAACTCATAACAATTACCATTCCTCATCATGCACAATTTCTAACAAGTTAATCTCTTCATGACTACATGTTATGTTTTCCACCTTAGATCTCCAAAACCTTACACATTCCACAATCCATAGCACACACCCATTTCCCATTTCTCATTACACATGCTCATGTGTTTAATAATACATTCAAAATAATTTCTCATTGTTCATTCATCAAGAAGTGTGCTATTTAACAAAACATATGATAAATCTACGCTTCCTCATTCATTGGACACTAGAAGGAGAAAAAAAAAAAAAATCCATAAGTTTTGCCCATATGTCCCAAAATCTCCAAATTTCTAGGGTTTCTCATCAACCCAACACATTCTCATTTTTCTTAAGTTTAGTTATATGAAAAACCCTCTAGAATTTATAAAAGGGTTGAGATACAAACCCACTTTAAAAACTCCCAACATTTTGAATTTATAAAGTTGAAATCAACAAAGAACTAGAAGATAACTCTTAAAATCATCATCAATTTGCAAAACATGTATATATAACTCAAGAATGTCCCTACCTCAAGAGAGAAGAGGAGAAAAGCCCAAAAATCAATCTCACCGGAAAACGATCTCCACCGGTCAATACGAAGCCCCCCGACACGCTCATCATTTTGGTATAAGGGACTAGCACCAAAATCCCCATGGATTTCTTGAGATCAAAGGAGATATAAAATTTTGAGGATTTGGGTAGAGAGAGATGAGAGGAAAGAGAGGTAATATTGTAGAGAGGGAGATATACAATCTGAAAAATGAGGGAAAAAGACCAAAAATGCAAAATATAGCTGAAAGGCACGAAAAATGGAACAAAAATGCGGAACGCCACACGTGCGGTGTACACCCCCACACATGCGGAGCGGCCTTCCCGCACGTGCGGCTCTCACCCCCGCACCTCCCCTCGCGCACTTGCTTTTATTTCAGTGTGCACACAGCACACTCCCCTGTTTCCCGCACATGCGACTTGGCCTCCTGCACGTGCGGCCCCTTCCTGCACGTGCGGCCCTGGGCCCCCGCACGTGCGGCTCTGGCTCCCAGCCTGAAAAACTCCCCGGCTTCTCCCCCGACACTCTAGAGCCGACCCCGCACCCTCCGAAGCGAGCGAAAATTCAAAACCGAGACAACCACCACATAGAAAATTTCAAGAAAGAAGCCAAAACTTACCCGACATAACGCAAGAGAAAGAAGACTGTTTTCGAACCGATTATCACAGCCATTGTACAAGCTAAACTTTTGAGGAGTAAATCTCTTCAATGGATTAGCACTCTCAATTGCTTAGGAGAACGGAGAGGCAATTCTTTATGTAAAAAGCTTTCTTTGAATCCTCTTGTAGGTTGGTCGAGCTAGCTCCTTAGGTCACTTTTCTAGTGCTTTAGTGAGTCATTCTATTTGGCAACTTGGCAATTTTTTTTCTATTTGATCGAGATGGCTGCTGGCAGTTTGGCTAGTGGCCTCTTGCAGGACACCCCTCTTTTGTTGAGCGATTCGTACTTCAATTGTCTTTCTTCAAGCTTCTGGTCCCCTCCAAGCTATTCATAACTCTTTCTTGAGAGCCTCGACCTAAGCTAGAAGCTGATCTACAAGCTGAATTTGCAGGTTGTCGTTGTTTGGTAGGGGAGTTACTCTCCTTGAATCCAGTGGTGCCATTTTTGAGTCGTGGCCAAAATTTTGACCGAGCATATTGCCCACCAAGATATTCTGAGGATCACTTGGTATCCCTTCTAGAGAGGCATGAGCACTCATATTCTCATCGTTCCCACAAACGGCGCCAATTGTGGATGATAGAATTCTTCTCCATGAGGAAAGCGAGATAACGTGTCCCTTTCTTTACTCTATCAAGAGAAACCAAAACGTTAGTGATCACCTCCGACCAAGATTGGTCGGGAGGACCCTCCGACAGTCAAGTTAGAATACTATTTAGCCATGAATATTGTATTTTAAAAAGGGTTCTTGAATACTTTTGGTCTGTCTTCTTTGCTTCACATGTTTTGCCTTTATAGTTTTCCTGACTTAAATCTCATTCGTTAGATCAATGTTTGATCCAAGGGTTTTACCCGTTCCTAGCTTTGGTCGGGCAAGTGGTCAAGTTGCTTTTGCCTTTGATTGTTGGATCATCCTCCTATGGATGGTTTAGATTATGTTAGATGCTAGTGGCCAGCTTGCCAAGTGTTGTGTTCTTTGATTCAGGTTGGTCGGATGAACTTAGCGTCTAGTAGGTCTGACCTATACTCCTGTATTTTCTGTTTTGATATTCTACCGTTAGATGAAGATGAATCTGACGTTCCTCCTACATTCTGCAGATTCCCTTTTACAAGATCTTTACTTTTCATTGCTCCTCACACTCTTAGCCATGCGTCATTGTGTTGCCAGTTGTCTCTAATAGGTTCTTTAGAAATTCATCTGGGCCTTCCCTTTCCTTTGGGCTACTTTGCCTAATTGCTTCAGTCTTGGGCCAATATTTTTCCCCTCCACATATCCTATCATTGTAACGCCCCAAAAATTATCATCCAGTTTATAATTAAATCCATTAAATATTTTGCAACGATTCCAATGAATACCATTAAAGAACAAAATCTTTTACCAAAAAAACCTCTTTATTACAGTACTATTCCAAGTGAAATATACAACATTGTCCATTAACATACAATTATGAATGATAACAGTTTAGAAGATAAAAGAATACAAAATAATGTACCCTAAAGGTATACACATTTTCAAGGATAGTCTTTGATTATACAAAAATGAACATTCAGTCCCAAACCACAAAATAGCTTCGGAGCTTCAACAAGTAACATCCAGTGAGCCTTCGTGCTACAGTTAAAACACATCCATCGCCAAGTCACTTTGGCGAAATCACACCATCATTTCTTGAAATGTTGTTAGTGTGGGAGGAGGGCCGGTGAGCTAATGTCCAGTAGGAATACATTTAATAGAGTATATAAATAATCAAGATGCATATGATCATGCCATGCACTTGTTACAAAATCTATATTTTTTTCTTTTAAAACCAAAAATGGACAATGCATGATTTCCATTCAAAATCTCATCCACAGCCATAAGGTGGTAAATACGCTATGGCGTCCTAAGTAAGAGCCGCAAACTATAGATACATATATAGATTTATTTACTAAAAATATTTCCACATTTGTCGACTCTAAAAATGGCGGGGCGATGGGCACCCAAAACCTTTCCTTTCCATATTTGCTAACTCTAGAAATGACGGGCTCGTGGACACCCAAAACCATATTTTTCCACATTTGCCGACTCTAAAAACAGAGGGCTTGTGGACACCCAAAAACCTTTTCCCACATTCGTTCGGCAATATGCTCAAAACAGGGAAATTGGGCACCTTGACTCCCCGCGCGGGTACCAACTACAACACAAAACCCATTATCAAAGACCCGACTCAACTACCCGGACTCATATGCTATTTATCCTGTTCTGACAATTTCCAAACATCCACACAATTGTAAGATCACAAGAAAAATTATACTTTACATGATGCATGAGTTTTCAAATCCAATTTCCCTAAGGTTTGTTCAATTCACAACAACATTTAATAAAATCAACAACACAAGCATTTTTCCAATCCCAAAATTTCCACAATCTCAACATCTATCAATCTCAATACAAATATCCAAGAAAATTCAAAACCTTATGTCTCAACCCCATTGTCATAATCATTCATCAAATTTCAAGATTTAAGGGTCAATTTGGCCAAACCCATTATTAAGTCAAATTTAAAAACTAGGGTTTTGAAAAAATTGGAGCTTTCCCTTTCTTTGCATTTATAGAGTCAATATTCATCATCAACAACAATAATCAACAAAAAAACATTTGTAATCTTTCCCAAAAACATTAACTATAAGCCCTTTTGTTTATCAAACCCATTTTATCTAGCAAAATCATCTCATACATCTATATAACTAACAAAATACGACATATATACCTCAAATCGTAGATATACTAAAGTGCTATTTGATAAAGTTGATTGAAGACTGAAAATTAAGTATTAAAAACTGAATACTGAATAGTTGAAAAACTGTTTAATAAAAATTTAAGTGCTGAATTAAAAATAAGTTTTTTGATATGTATAAAATCAATTTTGAAATTTATAATTTTAAATTATATTTTTTAATTTTTATATTGTGATGATGGTGGTGGTAGTGGTGGCAGTGGCATAGTTCTGGTGCTGGTGGTAGCTGTAGCCGTAGCCTTAGGGGTAGTCGCAGTGGCATGGTGGTGGTAGTGTTTATGACAATAATGACAATGGTGATGAAGGTGATGGTAGTAGTGGTGACGACGGCAATGGTAGTGTTGGCGGTGGCATGCTGGTGGTGGTAGTAGTAGCAATAGCGGTAGTAATGGTGGTAGTGGTGGCATGAGGGTGGCGGTGGTTGTAATAGTGGTGGTAGTAGTGGCGGTGGCATGGTAGTAGTGGTGGTAGCGGTAGTGATGATGGTGGTGGTGGTAATATTGGCAGTGGCATGTAATTCGGGTTTCAGGTCTCGGGTTATTTGATGTCTTTGTCAAAGTCCGCCCAAATTTAATTCGGGCTTCTGAATTTTTATTCAAACCCGTACTAAATTTGAAAATATCTTATCCAAGCCCTAAAAAAATTTGGGTTAAATTCGGATTGCTCAGATTGAGCCCGCTCAAGTGACACCTCTATACAAAGGGGCTTAAAAAATTTAGTTTAAAACTCATAACATAATTTATTAGATTGACCTTGACTTGCCCTCCTTCATAAAGTGCTACCGAATCCAACAATTAAAATGTTAAAAATTCAAGCAAACAGTTCTTTAATTTGAATAAGAAATAAAATAGGAAATATCATTTTATCTTCAAATTATAATGCCAAAGTCAATTTGGCATCCAAATTTTATATTATTTTAATTTGACTCCTAATTTTTTTTAAATTCGATCAATTTATCTCTCGCCATATGTTTTCGTCTACAATCAAACGAAACTTGTTGATATGACACCAAATTTCATTTGAAATTTCATTTTACTCCTAAGCACCTTAAAAATATATTAGCCCCCCAAATATAAAAAAATTGAATTTGAATATTTAATAAATAATTTTTTATCTCAATAATGAAAATTTAAATTTTAAATAATATACTTTGCAAAAAATTTTAAAAAAAATTCTCATTTAGAATTATTTATTTAAGTCTCAAATTATCTCGAGTCGATCCTGTAGAAACTAATTGAGCCGAAAGTTTCTTGGTTACTTTATGCATGTGCACATGCATAATTGTAACTAGTTTATTCCTTAAATTAATTTTAATAGAATTGATTGACTAATAGTAATTTTAAAATGAGTGGGAAAAAAAAAAATTAAATTCAATTACTATTC
Organism: Camellia sinensis; assembly: GCF_004153795.1. Taxonomy (NCBI): domain Eukaryota; kingdom Viridiplantae; phylum Streptophyta; class Magnoliopsida; order Ericales; family Theaceae; genus Camellia; species Camellia sinensis. The sequence continues at coordinate 1,517,618 of NW_021025808.1, read as the reverse complement.
AAAGAATACTCAAAAGGACTAATACTTACATTTTTGAGATGAAAATTTATTAATTAAATATATATATATATATATATATTAATATTTGGGAGGCTAATTGATTTTTAAGGTATAATTTGAGGGGTAAAATGAAATTCCAAATAAAATTTAGTGACATGACAATAAGTTCCGTTTGATTATAGAAGGAAACAGATGGCGGAATATAAATTGATTAAATTTAAAAAAAGTTTAGGTGTCAAATTAAAATAATGCAAAGTCTGCATACCAAATTGATTTTCACGTAATAGTTTAAAAGACAAAATGATATTTTCTTGAAGTAAAATGTTATATAAAATTACAAAAAAAATAAGGTAAATTATAGACAACCGAATTAAGTTGAGGTGCGTTACCATTAATCAAACCGAAAACTTAACCCATTCCTACAAGTTATAACCAAGTTTTAGTAAATTAATTGGGCGAGTTTAATAAATTAAGTGGAGACACAATATCATTGATTAATTCTCTCTCACGATAGTAGTTGTTGGACTTTACTTTTTATGTAATACTCTTCATATTTATAATTAATTTCTTGTCAATTGAAAAAAAAAAAATCATCGTAATAATTCTATGCCACATTTTCTTTCACAATTGATGTAAAAACATTTCGTGGGCATTTGGGTTTTTTTTTTTGTGAATTTTTTTTCATCTTTTTTACTTTATATTTTAGGAGTTACTAAAAAAATTACTTTTTTATAAGCGAAAATTTGTGACATTTAACATTTGATGGAGCTTTCCAAACATGATTCCACAATATGATTTGAGTGCTCTTTTTGTTTACAATTTAAAAAAAATTAATTTCACACTCACTTTTTAAAACAGGTCTACTCGGTCATCCTTTCGGACGTTCGACTAGTTGACCGGAACAATGTTCGTGTTTTTTTTTTTTTTTTTGGCCACACTTGTTATTTTTATATTTTAAATAAAAAATATTATGAGGATTTTTTTTATGAGTTTTGAATAGAATTTTGGATTGTGTGTTTGGTTATGAGTTATAAATTTTTTAATCAAATATGGTATGTCACATCACTCAATTCAAAGTCAATTCAAAATCTTTTCAAAACTCATAACCAAACAAATTTTTCAAACTCAAATTATAATTCCAAAACTCACAAACTCAAAATGCAACTCTATTTTCAAATCATAATTCTAAAACTCTACCAAACGTAATCTAAATTTTTTGTGGAATTCTCAAACCACCTCTTCATTTTCATGTACTCCTATTTCCGCTTCCATTTCCTCATATAAATAAATTATGTTAAACCAAAAATTAGTAATTTTTTTTTAAAAAAAATTAAAATATGTAGACAAGATTCATGTTAGATATAATCCACGTACAGATAAATGAATTTGATTAAAAAAATTTAAAATATGTAGACAAGATTCATGTTAGATATAATGCACGTACAGATAAATGAATTTGACCAACTAATTGATATTTCCTGAGTTTTGGTTAAATTTTCTCAGTAACTAGAATTATTGTATTTTAAGATGAAGATGAACATAAAATAATATCAATTGTGTCCATCTCTTTTTCCCTTATTATGGGGTTTTTTGTTATCGTACATTATGAAACTCTTTTTTAAATTGATTGTTGAGTTGTTGTTTCTTTTCTATTATAGGAGTGGTTGTTGGAATTATATAATTGTTGCACTACAATTGTCAGGATGTAATTTGTCTACATATTGTTCAAAAACAAAAAGGAATGATGATATTGTGGTCCAAATTTTATTTCTGTCAAATAGAACTTTTGCAGCATCATTATCAAGTTCATTTGAGTCTTTCTTTACTTATTTTATAGTACAAAATCATAAATACATCTTTTATCAAACTTAATTCTTGATTAACTACTTTAGTTGAATATCAAACCATTAGTTACATGTAGTTAAGAAAATAGGACTCAACAAATGATTTTAGGTAATAAAATATTCAATATATTATTTTTATTTATTGTATTTTATTGATCATTTAATTAGTTATTACTATATTAATAATAAATATTAGTGCTGAAATCATTAAACTAATGTAATTGTAATACATGAGATAAAAAACATAATTTGATAAATGAAGAAAAATTATTTATAAACAAAAAGGTATTTTAAATTGAGATGAATGGAGTATAAAATGTCACATCATTTTGTATGTAACTTCAACATATTTTTTTAGGATAAATTACATTGAGTTTCCTTAAGTTTAAATATAACAAACTATATGTTTTGAGATAATTAAATCAACCTTTTTTATTAGCAATCTTAAAGAGATCAGAATGAATATAGATAGTGTTAAGACTAAAAGATAAATAGAATATACATTTTAATATAAAAAATGTAACGCCCCCAAAAAATATACAATATAATAACATAACATCCATTACTTCTTATGACAAACTGAAACAATTTCCCAATGTTTGCATTAAAGATCATGAGGTCGAACAAAATAGTTCCGCATGTAAGTATACATTCAATGAATTCTAGCACCTGAATCTATAGCATATAGAGCATTTAATCAAAAATAAATGAATGCCCTTGAGGGCTTACAAGTTCCAAAGTTTAAGCCCAATTACATAAAAGATGGTTTCTCGAACCAATACATGTATAGCCCTTGGCTTGCAAAAATTACAATCACAACAAAATAGAGCCTTGTGCTCTCACCACATACACCCACGCCCTAGTTTGACGGGTTCACCACGTCTTTTCCTGCACCAAAATCCTATAGGGTGAGTATAAAGCCCAGAAGAGAATTCTTAACAAAGTATATATATTTTGTACAAGTCTCAAGGAATGAAATGCATATGCCATGTTATGCTCTTTAAAAAGAAAATCATATTTCATCATCTTTTGAAAACTATTATACTCAATGACATCATGATATCCTCAACAAATTCAAAATTTATCAATTTAATTCAAGGGGTGGTAAATACCACTCAAGTAATCCCTAGGTTGGTGTCTGTAAGTAGGCATAACTAGCATTACCAAAACCCCACTTTACCGGTTGCTAACCGGAAGAGAAGTGGTACCTCTTTCACGCATGTTTTCGGTCTTTCACTCCAGACACTCAGACCAACTTAATCAATTTCATTTACACCTCTTATCCAGACTTATCAACGTATTTATCCCGAAACATTTCAATAAATATCATTTTTACAATATTTCCTTCTCAATGCAAGGTTTCAAATCCCAAGTTAATATTTATAGCAAACAAAGTATTGAAATGTCAAATGCAACTATTATCCATGCAATGCAAGAGTTAACCATGCGATGCAACATTCTTCCATTCACAAAACTTCCACACAAATGTTCCATTTGTGATCAAAATTTCCATTTTTCAATTATTCCATGCAAGGTTCTCATAATAGTCACCACACTCATTTCCCTTTTCAATGTTATTCCTCATCATAGCCATATATTCATCTAAGTTTTTGAATGACTAGCCAACAATCTCATACTTCTTACAATCCTCAATAATTTATCCACTTCATAGCTACATTACATTTTGAGCAATAACATCCCAAAATCCCCAATTCTCATATTCCAAGAAAATTTACCTTTTGCTAAGTAAAACAAGAATTTTTTTTTCAATCGTTCTTTCATTTTAACATGGTGATAGATAAACACTCACAAATTTCCGACATCTTTCACAAAGTCTCAAATTTCTAGGTTTTTACCAAAACTAAACATTTCTCTATCTTTCATAAAAAGTCTTTTCCCTAAAGCCCCATTCCATAATGTAATCAAGTTCTCTAGTATTGCAAGAAAAATAAGGGGTAAACCCATTTTTGAAATCATCACAACACATAAACCAAAACCAAGTTCCGATACTACTCAAAAGAGTTTCAAATCAACATAATCTTGCAAAAAACATATATATATCTCAAAGAAATCCCCTACCTCAAGTTCTTGGAGGGAAAAGAGATGAAAGCCCCAAAATCAACGGTGACGAAACCCGATCTCCACCGCACACAACGATGCCTTTGAAGAGTTATCCAACTTTAATCAAGGAACAAGGGTCAAAATGTTTATGGATTTAGAGAAATCAAAGATCTAGTGAGGTTTAAGGTAGGAAACGTAGAGAGATGGAAGAGAAAAAGGGTTTTTAGAGAGAGAGGGAGATGTACAAAATGATATACACTCAGCCCAAGAGAAGAAGAAAAAGCAAATTTTTCGGACTCAGCGGAGTTCCGCACGTGAGACACCATGCTCGCACGTGCGGAGCGTGCCTCCAGCACGTGCGGACTTCATCCCCGTACGTGCGGCCCTCTCCTTCCCGCACCTACTGCTCCACGTGCATTTATTTCAATATGCACCTAGGTCACCTCCTATTTTCCACACGTGCGGCCCCACCTCCCGCACGTGAGGCCCAAGTCCCCGTACGTGCGGCTCTGGTCCTCCAGCCCGAAAAATTCTCAACTTAACACTCGACACTTCGAACCTGACCTCGCACCCTCCGGAACAAGTGAAGTACTCGGGATCGAATTAAATACGAACAAAAATTTTGAGAAAGAGTTTTCAACAACAACGTACCCAACATAACTTAAAGAGAAACGAGGCGAATTACGTACAGGTCATCACAAAAAAGGTGACAATAATAATTTTTTTTATTTATTCATAAGACTAACAAATTATTGAGAAAAACCTTAGAGGAGTCTAATATAATAATGCAAACTCGTGAAATTTATTGATTTTTTTTTTCAAATTTTAAGAGATGTGAATGTAATTTATCTAATTTTTTTTATTTATATATCATTACCTTAAACAAATGTAATCATTCATTATTTTAATACTCTCTTAAATATTAAATTTGGAATTGGAAAAAAAATAAAATAAAATAGAATAGAATAAGAAATAGAGAATTTGTTAGAGAATGTATTTGAAAAGATGATTAGTTAAAACATAAAAATAGACTTTTAATTAAAATTTAACTATTTTGATGGAGATGCTCTTAGTTGATAAAAAAGGGCGTAAGGCAACGGTTGACGTGCAAATCATCCAGGCCTTAGAGGAATGAAATAGAAGGCGCAAATTATGCTGTAATTTCTGTAATTTGTCACTTCTATTAATTAGTACTTTCCGTTTTAATTGCATCGAAAGAAAATATCATTTTGCCTATTAAATTATCATTTAAAAATTAATTTAACTCCTTTTTTTTTTGGTGCTCCGGAAAGGAGTAACTCCTATTTTTTTAATAATATCAATTTCATACCTAAATTATTTGATTTTGAATCAATTTTACCACCGCCGTTAGTTACTGTTTATAATCAAATGAAAAGTTGCTGACGTGACATTGAAATTTCATTTTACCCTCCAAATTATCTCTAAAATATCAATTAGACCTCAAAATTTCATTTTATTCACGGGTCTAATTGATATTTTGAGAATAGTTTAGGAATAAAATGAAATTTCAAATAAAGTTTAAGTGCCAAATCAGTAACTTCTGCTTAATTATATATGGCAATTGACACTGTGATAAAGTTTATGTAAAAATAAAATAATTTAGATATAAAATTAATATTATTAAAAGAACAAATATTTAACTGATTTTCAGTGATAGTTTGGAGGGAGGGGGAATTCCTCTTGCATCAATTTACTTTTGAAGTTTTCATATTTTATTAATTTCTTGATTTTGAGTGATAGTTTGGGTTTTGGTGTTGGGAGGGGGGGTGGAATTTCTCTTGCATCAATTTACTTTTGAAGTTTTCATATTTTTATTAATTTATTGGTTTCCTCTTGCATCAATTTACATTTGAAGTTTTCATATTTTCATCATTCGTGCTATTATACATATATGCTTGCCCACCATTTTCTAGAGGGCCATTCTTCTTTTTATTTTTTGTTTTTTTTTTTTGGTGCTCTAACTTTTGTCTGGGTCGTCCTTCCGAGTTTTCAGCCCAACGAGCCTCTCAAGGGTGGTACCTTATTGCCCCTAATTCAAGGACTGCCTCCATTTCAGCTATGCAAGCCTCACACTTTTGCCCCTAGTTCAAGGGCTGTTTCAAATCGAAATCACATTCTTTGCCCTGAGTTCAAGGGCTGTTTCTAATCTGGATCACATCATTGCCCCTAGTTCAAGGGCTATTTCCGATCTAAATCATATTCGACCTTATTGCCCCTAGTTGAAGGGCAGCCTCCATTTGAATCACATCATGGCCCCTAGTTCAAGGGCTATTTCCGATCTAAATCATATTCGACCTTATTGCCCCTAGTTGAAGGGCAGCCTCCATTTGAATCACATCATGGCCCGTGATAGTATTGGGTTTTTTTTTTTTTGGGGGGGGGGGCGGGGTCGGCGCAATCAATTTACTTTTGAAGTTTTCATATTTTATTAATTATTGATTTTGAGTGATAGTTTGGGTTTTGGGGTGGGTTGAGTGATAGTTGGTTTTTTTTTTTTTTTTTTTTTTTTTTTTTTTTTTGAGGAGGGGGGGGAATCAATTTACTTTGAAGTTTTCATATTTTATTAATTTATTGATTTTGAGTGATAGTTTGGGTTTGGGATGTGGGCTTGGTGGGTTGGTGATAGTTTGGGTTTTTTTTTTTTGGGGGGGGGGGAGGGAATCAATTTACTTTTGAAGTTTTCATATTTTATTATTATTTATTTTGAGTGATAGTTGGTTTTGGGAATTGATTTTCATATTTTCTA
>NW_021025808.1:1480255-1501532 GCF_004153795.1 Camellia sinensis | reverse complement strand
TCATTGCCACACATTGTTGAATATACTTTGCCATGCCCTTTTCTCGCTCTTTGTGGCAACAACCGGAAACAGCAAGCAAAAACTGGTCAGCAGGCTTCTGGAGCTTTGTTAACAGTGTTCTGGGACCAGTGCAAACAGAGGCAAATCGGGGGCATCGCGATGGATTTCCCGACAAGGCGACTTGAACATGCGGATGATCCCATATTCGGAAATAGAGCTGAGGACAGTCATTTTGTTTAATTTGCATGCTAGTTTCCTTACTTACTTAGTTAAATCGTTAATTAATTAATGTTGGTGTAATAATTAGTTTAATTAGCTTAGATTAGCTAGTTTATGTTTGCTTAACTATTCTTCGGACCCGTCCGAGCGGAGGGCACAAGTGTAATAATGTGCGTGCTTATTGATGTATGTCTTCTACACCCCAGTCTTTCATCGCCTTTTATTTACCAGCTTATGGATGGTTAGTTTAGGGCAACGTTTTTAAATTAGCATCCTTGACGCTCGTATGTTTGGCATCCATTCATTTATTTTGCATGCCAGCCAGCGCTCAGCGCATCATACTAACTGCATTGTATTTTCAATTCCAAATTGAATACATGCTAGTTGTAGCATCTCATATACCATGTTTTGAATAGCCGAGCCTGCTATAGTTTGCATTCCTGCATGTGTTGCATTAGGCATTTCAGCATAGTTAGGATCATGCATGGATTTCTAACATAGCTTATGTTTTGCTTAGAGTACTCGGTAAGTGTTTATGCTTTAGCATCCATGCATGTGTGTGAGTGACTGCCATGATAGCATGCTTACCATGAGGCTATGTGCTTATGTGATATACATGCCTGAATGCCTGTGGGTGAACGTTGGATTATCTGAATTGGAAAAATGCATTGACTGTGAGTTTTAAGCCCACTTGAGAGTGGCAAACCATCACGTTTTCTAGGCCCACCCGAGGGTGGCAAATCCAGGTCTTAGCCTACTTGCGGGTACCACCATCAAACCATTTTCAAAATAAACAAACATGAGATGTGTTGTTCCAATTCAGGCGATCCAGTCTATACTTGTATGTTGTGCGCATCACGTAGTAAATCTAGGCTAATAACCGGAATAAGAATGCATAATGTTTTCAAAACTCGATATCATGGTTAGTAGAGGCCGATCTTTGATCGGGCGAGCGGGGGTGCTCACGAAGTGACCTTCCCCAATCGTACCCAAGTTCCTGAGCCGAGACAACTTTGGTGATGACGGACACGTGGCCTTTGGCACGAGTCAGGGTTTCCTAAATTCTCCCAAAATAAAATATTTAGGTGGCGACTCTGTATCTGGAAAAGTAGTCCATGTTTGGCACTTCTTTCTAAAAATCTGTTTTCCAAAACGATTTGCTAGATTTGGACTCTTTGATGATTCATCGGTCTTGCATTGCACTCTGCGAGATTAGATACAGGACCATGACTTTTGAGTCCGAACTGTAGTGAGCCCAAGTGAACAAAACGGGATTTCCCTCCCGGGACGTTCGGGGACGTCTACACTTACAGCTTAAAGTAGTTATCTATAAGGGCTTGGATATAACATTTTCTAATAATGCCAAAGTATCAGCTAGGGATTGGTCGAACTGATCCACGTGCTCCATGGGTCTGTTGGTCTTCGTTTTCTTGATGTACGCTTGCAAAAGATCTAGTGGGGAGGTACCAAGACTAGAGTGGTTTCTCCCCGTGGACTCTCCGATGATTCAGTTAGACAAGAAGTGGTCAAAAAAAATAGAGCAGTGAAAGTTGAGGGTTGAGGGAGAATATTACCCGTTACCAAACGTACTTCAGAAACTTCCTTATAGCCCTTACTAATCATTTCCTTGTCTATTCTGAACTGCCTCATTAGCTGAAAGTTTATAGCCTAGTTGTCATCAATCACGGTGGTTTTGCATACTTCGGCATGAGAGGTTCTGCTGCATTTAATGTTATGACAGACAACCTCATTTAATGCCTAATGTGTGAGTTCAATAACTCTGCAGGATCTCTGTCTGTCACATGGCTGACTCCCTATCTGACAGATGTCTAAATGTTACTAGACCTGGGCCGGTATCGACTTCTCATTGCTATTGGGCTTTAACCATGCGACTATCTAGGAGGCTTAGGACAAAAGTGGGTTGGGCCTTCATGGGCCATGGGTTGGGCGCTTCTGGGCTACGCCCATCATTTTCTTTTCTTTTTTTTAATTTTCTTTTTCTTCTTTTGCTTCGTTAGGAACAAGAATTTGAAAAACAATTGTAGATTAATAATATCTTTCCCTTATTTGTGAATTTTGAGTGGCGTATAATGTAGGCTCACTGTTGCTTCTATTTAGAAATTGAAGTGCCCTTCTATATATTAAAAAGATTCAGTACATATTTAAGGCATTTTTTATTTTTTGATAAATAGGTAATAATTATTCGTTGAAAGAAAAAAATATAAAACCACTTCAAAGGACTTTTTATATTGTATTTCATTTGCATTTTGCCCAGTTGAATTACAAATTCAATGTTTCAATAGATTTTTATATTATATTTGATAAATATTTTATCTAGTCAAATTACAAATTTAATATTCTAACACTTTTTATATTGTTCCTTATACTTTTGTTGGTGCATTTTCAAATAACAAAAGGTAATTACAAATAATTAAGATGATCGGATATCGATAATTATAAATTTTAATCACATTTGTTTCAAAAAGATAGACAACAATTATAATCTTAAGAGTAGTTATACATTTTTTATAATACGAATGTGATATATAGGTGCCGATATTCAATCATCTTAATTTTTTGTATATATATTTTACTTAACGAGCAGAAATAAATTTTGTGTGTATTTTGTACTAAAATATTTTAAAATGTCTTAAAATCTCAAAACAATGAAACAATAGTTTTTCAAAATGTAAGCACTCGAAATCGTCTTTGGCAATTTTGGATGAATAGAAATTGAAAAAATACATGAATTAAAAAAATATGATATTTTCAGCTTCCGTCATCTTATGAATTCTGTAGTCTATAAAAAGCAAATATATGATGTTATGTACAAAATGATCTATAATATCATATAAAACTTTGTTATATTATGCCTCTGTGGTGAACTGTATATTTGTGGCAAGCATCATCTCTTGGCATATGTTTCAATTTGAGTAATGTCAAGGATTCTGCTTACTCCGCTTGCCATGAGAAACCTGAGAAAATTCAACAATTTTAAATTATCAATGAGAACCATAAATCCATGGAGAGGACTACTATATTTCACCAATTAGATTTTACTCCTTTTTTTTCTTTTAAATTTAGTAATTTTAGGTACTTATAATTGCTATTTAGACTCAAAAATTAGTATCTGATCCAAATTCATTTAAGTGTACAGTGTTGATAAATTTACACCACATTTGTTGATCCATGTGAGGCCTATGTTTGTTTCTATGATCCGAATTATTTATTTTATAAGATCCTTTTTATATATCCTTTATCCAAAAAATTAAATCAATCAAATACTTATAACTTATTCAATTTATCATATGTGTCTTTAAAAAAATTAACAAAAAGTGTTTTTGAAAATAGATCATTCATATTTTTTTGGTAACAAATTCGGTAAATTAAAAAACTATAATTATCTGATCGATCTAATTTTGTGTATGAACGTTATACACATAGTGGGCTGTTTCAAAATGTTGTGAGATGGAGAATGTGACATATAATACCTGTCTCTAAGAGTTGTTGTCATGCTTTTGCAGCCACCAGGAATCGTAGACTGCATATTTACAGCGACATTTGGGTTGTGAATACTCTGTCGAATGTGAACCCAACCATATTGCCCATGTTCTTCGTCTGAAACTTTAGCCCTATAAGTGCCACAATAGCCAACTTTATTTAGGATTTAGCAATGTATATATATATATTTATTTATAACTCAGTACCCGGTCCATTGGACCAACTAATTCGGGAGAATAATCCCACCACCCACTTGGGTCCAAAGTCAGGACAAAATTTAGCAATATACATATTAAGAAGAGTGAGCTTAGAACCTTAGAATAAAGGGGATTCCAATTTAAGCAAAGGCAAAAGTCCCATATGACTGGCCTTAAGAATTGTTTACACCTAAAAAAATTTGAACTTGAAACCTTGGAAGAAACACACTCCTAAACCTCAAGCCTTAACTACCAGGCCAACCCTTGAAGTTGTAACATATGTAGTTATATAACATAGATACCTGTACATGTGAGCATCAATGGCAGTCGGCTCATCATTTGAGTCTACAAGACAACCTTCAGTGACCCAACAATCTCCACAGGAGTCCAACTCCCGCCCTGGTATCCTTTCGTCCTACATTCAAGGGAATAAATAGTTTCTTAGAAGCTTATTACTACTAATTAAACTTTAATTCATTTTGAATTTTCTGATTTGGCCAAGTGAATTCACCAATTTGATTGAACTTTGCTTTGAATCTACCAATTCTTGTAATAGAGCATGATTGACCTCTGTACTTTAAGAGGAATTAAGTTGTTCATAAGATTTATTGTCTGTTCTGATATCATATTATTGACCACTAACTCATTTACAAAATTAAACTATTAGAGAGAAGAACAACTTTATTATTTATATTATATTTTCAAGAGTCTCCCAAGCAACAATCACTAGTAACTAAAAATTCTCAGCAATAGAATCTGATTTGAAGCACTAGAATTGATAATTGTGTGAAATTGAATTTTTTTTCTGGTGTTCAGTGGTGGTAGTTACAAGGGAGAGGAAAGATGGAGGTGAGAGTGAAGGGAGAGGTGATCACAGTATATTTGTGAAAAATAAAATTTTGGCAGGGCTCACAAATTAGCTGACGTGGTTTATTTTTATTGATTGTTTTATATCTTACATTTACAGGACAGCCGTATAAACATTATTATCAAAACTTGGATTTTGTTATTGATGCATACCTCAACGTAGTTTCTAAATACTTCAATAGCTTCAATAGTTTTTGCCTTTTCATGCCTAGGCTCAGAGAGGACATTCATCCTTAGCTCTATAGATTCCAATGGTTCTTCAAGATCTTTGATCAAACTACCCACTCCTTCATCTGATCCTTTAAGCTTCATACGTACCATTTCAATGATGATTTTTACCACCATGTAAGCACCTGAAACATATTTTAATTATGCACATTAGGATAATATAAGCAACATGAAAGTAATAATAATAATAATAATAATAATAATAATAATAATAATAATAATCATCATCATCTACATGGTTAGAAATGTTAAAATAATCGGTACTTGTACGGCGGACCAACAACTAAAACGTTAGGGCCAAAAGAAAAATATGAGATTGTTAGAATAGGACTCTCTGTAATAATCTCTCTAGTTTAGGGGGTGTTTAAGGATTGTTTAAAGATGATTTCTAATTAATTGGGTAGTCAAACCATTGTAAGGAATTTTATAATTTATTGCAAAGATTTTTTATTTTTTATTTTTTTTTTTGGATCAGCGAAGAAGAGGGAAACTTTATTGATGAACAAAGATAGATTACATCAATAAAGAAGAAGGGGAAGGGGAAGGAGAGTGCAAAAAATATCATAATGAAAACAAATAAGTCCTAACTAGGTTGGCACCGATAAGACTGCCCAAAGTTGGTGAGTAACCAACCATAAACACCAAACCCAACCCCAACCAAAAAAGCTAAACAGCCAAACCAAAACCAATAGTTATAGAATCAAAAGCATCAACAATAGTTGGTAAACTCAACAGTCGCAAACAACATCAAAAAAAAAAAAAAACAACAATCGCAGAAGCAGTAGTCTTAACTGGATTTTCTGCCCTCATAGCCTACACCAACAATCAAAAAAAAAAAAAAAAACTCTTCCCAGGTACTCCTTTTGATCTTAGAGGCAACTTCTCACCTGCTGCATATTGAAAGCAATATCTATAATAGACAATGAGCAGCCTGGATCAAAAGATTTCCACCAGATATCTACCCGAACTTTAATAAGATCACATAATTCCACCAGATTAGGTTGTATACTAGAAAATAAGCAATCATTCCTACATTTCCAAATTGACCATATCACAGCTGCTGGGATAACTCTCCAAACTTAACTTTCCTTTTTTCTAAATTTCTAACTCATCCACCATTGTAGCAACCTTTCCAATGACCCTGGAATTACCCATGGAAGCCCCCACCACTGCGGTGTATTTGACCAAATTTTCCATACAAAATGACATAAAAGAAGGATGTGATTCAAAGACTCCACTGTCTCTTTACAAAAAACACAAGATAAGGCAACGTCGCGCCTCAACACTCCAATTCTACTCAGAAACTCAGCTGTCTTTAATTTGCCTTTCCATGCTAGCGAGATGATAAACTTGGATTTAGGTGGAGCAAAATTATTCCAAATTAGCACTGTGGAGATTAATGCTATACCATTCACTAATTCACACCATTTATAAGAAATATTCACCTTGAACACCCCAGTTGGATCTGCCTTCCATCTAATGGAATCACCTTGTTCCAGATACAGACATGGACCAGCACCCAGCAGAGCAATAAGCCTTGAAATTTCATCCTATTCCCAAGCATGTAGAGATCGTCGAAAACTAAAGCACCATTCATTAGACAAGGTTTTCCTTGATAGCATCATACTCAATGGGATCTCTTTTTCTTCACTCAACTAGTACAATCTAGGGAACTGAGAGCCAAGGCTAGCTTCCCCCTTCCATACATCAACCCAAAACATTATTCTCCTACCATTGCCAATTGTAATTTCCACATTCTCCCTATAAAAATTAGACAAATCAGGGTTGCTATGTGCTAATCCCACTATATCCTTCCAGATTTTAGATACATTACCTGAATCTGGGATTAACACCTTGTGCCCTTTGAATAACTTCTCTAGCTTGTTAACCTTAACCACAGTTGGGTCAACCTCAAATTTAAACGGAGCCTCGGTTTGATACACAGGTGTTTTGGAGGCTTGTGGTAGGATCGGCCCTGCTAGATTGCCTTGATTCTCTTGGAAATTAACAGTATGGGCAATGGCTCCGGGTGCTGGGATACCCGTAGGAGGTGCATGGGATGCAAAAGCTGCTACCGACTTTGATTAGCCTGTTTATTACCTCAACCTGACAGGTAGTGACCTCGGCCTGACAAGCAGCGTCTTGCTGTTGGGTTTCAACTATTTGCTAAAGATGATGGATTAACTCCTCCATACTGACTGGGGGATACTGTGTTATCAGGATAGACGAGTGATCTCGTATTGGACTAGATATAGAAGATTGTCCCTGAGCCTGACTGGATGCAAGTGAATTGAGGGGTGACTACTGTAAAAACTGGACTGGTGAACTCTGCCTGACTCTTCTCTATTTAGTAACCGATGGGAGCGAAGTAAACACGGGTTGTCCCCTAACAAGATCTTCAGCTTTGCAAAGCCTTTTAACTCGGGTCCAGAGCACTTGGGGGATATCCGAACTTTTCGAAGCTATGGTGTTATACTACCTAGCAAAAAGAAATAAAGAAAAAAGAAAGCAATAATCAGAAATTGTACAGCACCTCAGCTAATGATGTTACCAACACATATGTAATCAAAGTTGTAGGACTGCACTTAACACTGAATTATACCCCCACAACGGATACCAAACTTGCAACTGATACGCACTTTCTTGTACAGTTTCATTGTAAAGCACATACCAGTTAAGTGAGAGCCAAAACACCCCTATAAGGGGGTAGGGTTACCCTATCCTAGTTTCGTTAGGAACTAGGGTTCACTATTCAAACAAAGCGGTTCCACGTAATCTTGTATTCGGGTGAGCATCATGTCCTAGTTTGGAATGGTCTCTATGGCTTTTCGATATACAACTAGGCCGAATGGTCAGAAGGATACCTCAACAAGACTACCTAATATACCTCTCACACCTAACACCAAGAAGTGAAAGGAGGATCAAGCGGTACAGCGGTAGTCCAGATCCAAGGGTTGTGTTCCCATCATGGCAGAGCCCGTGATTGGTCAACCTTTTGGCAAGCTTTTATGCAAGCCTCTGGCAAACCGTCTAGGAATAGTAGATGGCAAACACCGTGACTTAAACACACCAATGCAAATGCAATACAAAGAATCATATAAGTGTAGATAAAATTTCACATCATGAATTTCAAGTCAAGTTCTCTAAATCTCCAGCAGAGTTGCCAGAAACAGTAGCTCGACTTTTTCGTGCCCCCTTTTAGAAGACAAAAAAGCCTTACATATCAGACTCTCACAGTTCTGAATCTAATTCCACAAGTGCAATGTGAAATAGATAAACACCAAAGAGTCTTAATCCATCAAATCTTTTGAAAAATCAATTTTAAATCAAATTGCCAAAAATGGACTGCTTTCCCAGATACAAAGTCGCCAAATTTGTTTTGGGAAAATTTAAGAAACCCATGACTCATGCCAAAGGCCATGTGTCTGTCATCACCAAGATTGTCTCAGCTCGGGAACTTAGGTTCGAGAGGGGAAGGTCATGAATTGAACACCCCCACTCTCCCGATCAAAGATTGGCCTCTACTAATCATGATATGAATCTTATTTAGATTATATGCTCTTGTTCCGATTATTAGGCTAGCATTACTATGTGATGTGCACACACACAAGTATAACTTGAAAGAATTGAAACACTTCGATTCATGTTTGTTTTGAAAATTGTTTCGAATATGCACCACTTGAAAAAGTGATCACATATAAACATTACTCAAATTATTCCAATTTAAGTAATTAGCCTTCATCCACAGGCATTCACGAAATTATAGCACTTAAGCAATTAGTCTCATGGTAAGCATGCTAAACATGGCAACAACAACATGCGATATGCTAATACGAGTAAAAGCTTACCTAGTACTCCAAGCCAAAATAAACAAAAGAGTTAGAAAAATACATGATCCTAACTAGGCAATATGACTAATGCAACACATACGATATGCAATTACTAGACTCGACTACTAGTATGGCATATGAATCAATTAAATAGCATGCGGTCTAAGCACGTATTCAAAGAATGTTAAACTAACAATGCATGTTAGAATGTTGCACCGAGCCTCGGTACATGTAACACAAGTGGATGCAAGCATTAAGTATGCTGAACAAAACATGATGTTCATAAACTAACCATCGTAAGCTAGTAAATAAAAGGGAGAAAGACGTGGGGTTGGAAGACATACACATTATTACAACATTACGCTCTCACAAAGAAGAGTCTGAATGAATAAACTAACTAACTAATTAAAGCTAAGCTAATTATTACAAAACAAATTAAATTAGCTAAACTACTTAACTAATTATTACAACAATAAATTAATTAACTAATTAAAAAAATTACAACACAAGACAAATTAGCTATTTTAACTAATTAATTACAAAGCCACTATTGTAATCACAACACTAATATATTAATAACACGGATCCTGAGGATCAATGGAAGGCTCATGCATGAACGCGGTTTCCAACCGAAAAAGTCACTGTTTATGCTGCTGAATACCTCTGTTGCACAGTAGGACACTTGCATTGATTTTCACCTCCAGACCAATTTTGTTTTACTTTAAAAGAACACTGTTGAATTTTGTACTGGTGGCCAGTAGGGAGCCTGCCATCCACTGATGATGGCCTGTCGGCCACTAAAAATGGCCTACCGACCACTGTTGACTAGGTTGTTCGACTGCAACAGAGAGCAAGTAGAATAGAGACTATGTATTCTCAAGGGTTTGTTTGCACAATTTACCCTTCCTTATCATGAACAAATCAAAGGAGTAGTAGGCTTGGTTCAGAAACCATCAATGGAAGCAATTTCAATACATCATGGCCTATGAACCAAAGTGTACAAATTCAATAAATACAATAAAACAAGACTCTCAAGACCACCTCCCTATCATGAAAGATCAAGGGAAGCAGTCAACAATGAATCTTGAACCGTTTTCATCACTAATGAGTATGAAACGACTCAAGACTCAAGGGTTCAATTAACATTGTAGACACCTCATTTTTTACCGTCCTCAAGACTTAGACGTCATCGCTCATGCATTCAATGATTATCCTTGCTTGTGTTCATTTTGAGCAGCCGAAATCCTCGTCGGAATGCCCTGTCTTTGAGCCTTTGAACCTTATTCTTTATGTGCCTTGTTTTGGACCAAAACTTAGTGTCTGGACCTCTTGGTGACCTGTTAGCCACCCCCCAAGGCTGTTAGCTATGGATGTGGCCGGTCGGCCACCAGTGGTGACCGGTCGGCTATCAGTGGTGGCCGACGACCACCAGTCTCTCTTTCCAGATATTTCCAAGTATTTGTTGCCAATTGTGCCAGCTATTGCTCACTGAGCTGCATCTTCATAAATGTGTATGGTAGGATGTATTCAAGCTCAAGACTTGTTTTTCTGTATATAGGGGGGTTCCTTCCCCGATTTTGGAGGGTTAGCATTTTTGGAACAAAAATCTCTCTCTCTCTAGAATTCTCTCTCTCTCTCTCTCTCTTTGTGTTTAAACTCTTTCTCACAAGAAAATTAAATACAACAAAATGCAGAGAGTAATAGCAGAGACAAGAACAAAATTTCTAAATGCAAAGTCCAAATGAGGGTCTATCTATTTATAGAAGAAATTATGGCTTTTCAAATTTAAATCCAACAGGTATGTACCTGTTTGGCACCGTTTGAACAGATAGGGAACTATTTAGGTTTGAACTGAACAGATAAGAACCTATTCAGACAGGTCTGAAATATGTATTAAAGAGGTGCAAAAAAATTGAATTTTCCAACCAAAATTTAAACTCGAACGGTTATAATTTATTTTCCAAAATAAAAATTAAAAATAAATTCAAATATTTTTTGCCTAAAAAGAATTAGTATTGGGTTGGACAAGGCCAACCTAACCTCACACCACACAGCCTACTCAATCGGCAGCGGTAGCGTGTTTGTTTTGGGTCCAATAGGTCTAGCCCATTTTGCTTATAACCTCCCCCTCTACAAAACTTGAGTGCCCCTTGGGGTTTATCCCAAGTTCCAAACCCAAGCCTTATAAACCCACACAAAGTTTGCCCACCAAATCAATGTGGGACTACCTTAACCCATTCTTTATGGAAACTTCACTAGTATACCATTTCCATGGAGCTTACTTTAGTTTCAAATTTCCATTCACCTGATAATGGTTTTAAGCAACCAAATATACTATGTGAATCATAACGCGGCGTAGAATGCGTTACCACTTAAACCCGCCAACTTTGGTGCATGGGTCCCACTTAAAATTTAGACCAAAGTTTGAAAAAAAATCTGTTTTTTCCAAAACCATTTTTCAAACCATTTCTATCAAGGCATGTGCTTGAGTGCACTATCAAGCACAAGGTGAGCAAATACCTCTGGTTCTCTGTAGATCTAGGTACTCAAGCCAATTAGGTGAGGTTTTGAGTGGACTCCAAATTCTTCAATTTTCCTAATTTTTTCTTTGGACAATTTAAAACCATCAAAGTAGAAGGAGACAAAAACATGTTGAGATGAGGTGCCTAATAGTTAAAATTATGTCCTAAAACTAATGAAAGTGATCGTGTAGGTTATACCATTAACAGCAAGGGAGATTCTTTGCATCAATCATGAACAACTCTCTAATCAAGATACTAACTGTACCAAGACATTCTACTCTCTTACAAACACTCTTATAAACCAATACAAGACCTGACCAATTTTGTTTTACGAAAATTGTTAACCTAGTCTATAATCTAACTTGAACATTTAGGAGATAAATTGGCTGCATGAAATTTGAAAAGATGCCCTTGTTTCACACCTATATGCACACATAACGACGCATACACAAAGAAAGTGCAAACGTGATCATAATAAATAAAACCAAGAGAAAACTATCATTATTGATTTATTTACCAAAAAGAAAACAAATTTGTTGTGTTCTTACATGGCTTTTCATGATTAGCTTCTTACTAAGCATGCTTAAAAATGTGACTGGTATCTACGCATACCCTTAAAAAATGTTAGGGATTTGTGTTTTTGGCCACTTCATATCTCATGGGTCTATTGGAGGTGGTTCTAATCTAATGTGCTCATGTTTGTTCAACGCTTGATAAATATTGTGTGATGTTGGGTCGATTTGAGAATACCTGTATATCCTATGAAATATAACCCTACAATTGTAGGTTTCTCTACCAGGCAATCTATGAAATACAATCATACAATTGAAAGTTTGTCTTCTAGGCATTTTATTACCTAGAAACTGTAAGAATGATGTTCTCTGTAATTAACTCTAACCAAGAGTATTGATTTGACCTTCCTTCAATAAAATAAAAGCTCCATGATATTATCTGATGATGTTCATATTTTTCGTACTAAAATGTCTTTTGGGTCTGAGTCCTCTAGGTGGAAGCTTAATGGTGCAGATATTTGGATCATCATCTTCCAGTTTATCTAGAGAATGTGAAGATGGTAAGCAATGGGATCACTTATTAGTTTCAAATGAACAAAGTGGTTTCTCTTCTTCTCCAATTGTTGTCAGCTCCGAAAAGGATGTTCCTGACATATTGAAGAAGTAAGCCATATCACTAGTGATGTCTGTACTCCATTGACATGCCGAAAAAACACACATATATAATATAGACATATATATGTAGAGATATGGTCTTTGTAACTTCTTTGCAAATATGTAAATATCTGTTAAGCCTTTGTCAAAATATGAACAACTAACTAATAAAGTCTTGTAGGCTTTCTGCCTTTCATGTACATTCTACAAAATAAATATTACATTTATATGTTTTGAAATCGAAGTTGAAGAACTTTTATTGTATTCATTTTCTTTTTCTTACCCAAGCTCCAAACTATTACTTACACAGCAACCAATGGTTTGCAAGTTGAAACATTTGTTTTTGAGTTTTTCTTTTTTTGGGGTCTTTGGGGTTTCCTGGTATGTGCATATATTCTTTTGTTTGGATGGCATGCCTTTGTCTTTTCAACAAGTCGAGTTGAGTTGAACTTTCATGCATGCTCTACATGGGAATTGTGAGTCGGTTAACCAACTCATTGACTGTGACATTGCTAGAGATCTTTGGGCAATAAGTTTTTTTATTATAGTTGGAGGGGGAGTAAAGTTGGAAAGAGAATGGAAGCTGGCAATTTCCTTTTCAAATCATATCAAGGGATATCATATCCTCTACAACCTAAAAATTCAGTGCAATATAGTTGATCATTTTTCCTTTCCTTTGATAGGTGTGTTTGTGTAACCAATGAGTTGATCTGTAGCTAACTTGAAATTCTTCATTGCCTGGATGAAGTTGCAGGTGCCATATAAAAATAGAGAAAAATTAAGACCACTAGTCTCAAACAAAGCTAGAGCAAGAACCCCATGGATGCCTTGGCCATTAGCTATTTAAAAGACTCTACGAAGTTCACAAATTGAACCAAGGAATGATTCACCTTCCCCCTTGTCCTGTTCTTCATCAAAAGAAAGAAATAAATAAATCTACTCTTAATTTTGAAAACAATCCACATGACACGACAGAGTAAAGCTAACACCAACTCTTTCCACTTTTTTGCCGCGGGAGACATGACGATGACTCCCTATGATTTCTCGATGCTCACTGGCATCGGGGTAGGGGGTGATTCGATCCCCTTCGACACCAACATGGACGAGTGGGAGGCCGCTCAGATCTACTTACTTGGCGAGGTGCTGCCTCTCGCGCATCCTGGCTTCGTCAGGTATTCATGGTTCGAGGTCCACTTCAGAGTTCAGCCGGCCTTAGTTAAGGAGGCTCTGATGACCTAGGAGGCGGTGGAGCGATATGCACACGGCTTCCTCATGTTTCTGTTGGGGATGACTATCTTCGCCGATCGGGCGAACACCGTGCCCCTTTGTTTGTTGAGCACACTGGTGGACGTCACACGGATTCTGCGCCTCGACTGGGGTGGCGCTGCTCTAGCCACTCTATACGGATACATGAGCTCAGCCTCCCGTTGTAGTGGGCAGTTACTCGGGGGTTACTGGCGAGCTTGGGAGGTACACCTCTTTCTCTGTTTTGCATTTCTGCCTTTCATTTTCTGTACTCTGTACACTGCACACACTGCGGTCTGCTTCACACTGAATATACACTGCACACACGGCGCACATATACCCTGTTTTGCACTAACTGTACACTGCACACACTGTACACTCTGCACAGTACACTACACAATACACGGATCTACAATTTCTACTTTATTCAGCATTCTGCTTTATCTGATAATCTTGCTAGTATTTGCTCTGCAGTTGTGGGTCTACGCCTACTTTACGAGACTCACCCCAGTGCCATACGTGGAGACCTCTCTCGTCGTTCCGTTCTCGCGCCGCTTTGACGTGAGGTGCATGCGGAGGCCCCGGGAGGTGTTTATTTTCTTCCGCCGCTACTTCGACACCATCACCCCCGCGGAGGTATGTTCAACTTTTAGAGTTTTGTTTGGCTTGGCTTTACACTATATTTTCAATAACAGTAGATAACAAACTGCATGTCATGTACAGATCACTTGGCAGCCTTGGGCTCCATTGCCTGCGATGATTCGAGATCGATTTGCTGGTGCAGAAGAGATTGCACGTTTCAGGATTCTGCTGGAGGGCCCGGTCTGTCGGGCTTGGTACCTGGGTGAGCGTTTCCTACGCCAGACCTTGGGTTTGCCGGAGCAGATAGTTCCGGGTCCGCCTCCTACCCACATGAGGGACACCGAGAGGTGCACTGCCGAGGAGATGGCCAATTACACGATCGGCTGGAACGCGGAGGGCTTTAGGGGCGAGGGTGACTACTCAGAGTACGTTCGGACGTACATTATGCGGCCTCTGAGCGGTGGCCGTCGAGCTGAGAGGGAGAGGCCTGCGGCACCGGTAGTTGGAGCGGGAGCAGGGGCAGGGATGTCGAGGACAGCTCGTGTCCGTGGCAGGAGTGGGGCTCGGAGGCGTCGGGGGGTTAGCTGGCCAGCGCTACCCACGATGATGACATGCAGAGGACGGGGCGGGGCGACTTACCAGATTCCCATTGCTCCCCCTCCAACTGATCATGAGTTGGTCGGGTTCTATGACTTACCTCCGGTATGTACTACTTCATCTTGCATCTTGCATTGTCATTTTATTTCAATTTATCGATATTTCGCAGAATACTGATACATCTAATACTTTCGCAGGCCTCTTCTGAGTACACTCGCCAATCCCTAGAGCTGACTGCCTCTGTAATGGGGATGCTCCAGCAGAGCCTCGACCTTCTGGCGATTTACAGCATTCCGGTATGTTCCTCTGACCGCGGTCTCAAACCATACATAAATTGTTTCACACAATCTGATGCACAACACAACACTGGACACACTGCCCTCACGGCATTCATACATTGTACTCATACACTGCATTCTGCACTAATAAACTGCTTATGGCATTCGCACACTGTATTCATACACTGCACTCTGCACTGATAAACTGCTCATGGCATTCGCACACTGTATTCATACACTACATTCTGCACTAATAAACTGCTCATAGCATACTGATGCGTTTGCCTTTTATACTTTTCAGCCTCCTTTCCAGATTCCCACTACGGGAGGTGTTCCAGCTGGACCTTCTGTTCCTACCGGAGGAGATGGCAGAGTATACCCCCGCACCAAGGCGGGGCGCATAACACAGCGCTTGGTTCATTTTGCACACAGCGGATCCTGAACAAACAGCCCAATTTGACAAGACGGACCATGAAGGTTGAATCTACTAAAGTTGAAGCACACTCAGATGCGATCTGAAACCCAGAAGCTTCAAAGAGGCCTAGGTTTTCCTGTTCACACTTATTGGGGGTGGACCCTGCAGTTGTATGAAAGAACCAAATCATGTTTTTGCACAAATGTGGAGAATGGCACAGCATTCTGAGCATAAAACGATTAATTTTTAAAATTGAAGAAGGGTTTTTTTTTTTTTAAACCGGGGTAGTGAGCCTACAACTGGACACCGTGAAAAAGACTCAACAGCGAAAGCAGAAAGGTGGACTACCTAAACACAACGAGGCACACTCGGAAAAGACTCAAAACAAAGGTTGGGGTAAACGAAACAAAAGACACGACATAAAAACGTGTTAACAAAGACGGGGGACCTCAGATCACGAGGAGCCAGTTTCTCTGGGTATTGTTTCCCACCCTTTTCTCATTTGTGATTCTCACATCACTCTGGCACTCAAGCTCAGTTTTTCTCTCAAAACCCTTTTTGCTCACTCTTTCTCTCAACTTACACCTCTCTAGTCTTTATTCTCTCATTTTTATCCCTCCCCAGGATTTTTAATGGATGAATAGGAAGTTGTGGGTTCACGCCCGACATGGTTAGCTCACGGCTATTTCTTCCGGTGGCGTTTGGTCGATGCCCCAGGTAAGGGAATGGAGTACCTTGATCCCTTCGGATTCGTGCTTCCTGGGGAGTTTGGACGTGATCAGATCTGTCCAGATGAGGGAGTGGAATATCTTGACCCATTCTAGTTCGTGCTTCGCACATGACTTGATACCTCGTTGCTCTGAGGGTGTGAGAGCTTTCTGCCCTTTTGCGGTTAGCTTCAGTGGTCCCCTTTTCCGGTAGGTATGATGATAATGGGGAAAAGACAGAACACCTGACTCGACTGTGCCCCTTGTTCATTATTTTGATCATTTTTGTTTTGGTTTTCTACTAAAACAATCTTGACCAAGATGAGAGTTAGATCAACATACTTGTTCGATTTTTGATTTGAAAATCATGCAAATGAGGCTATGAGCACTGAAAATTTTCCTTTTTGGGTCCAAGGAAATGGTCCAGTTTTGCAAAATGAAATAGCTTTCGAGAAAATAGTCAACCTCAGTAAAAAAATTTCAAAAACTATTTTTGCAAACGGTCAATGCTCAACGAGCACGGAGCTTACTTTCGAGATGCGCAACCTCGGATCGGAGGCAATGGAAAATTGCTCCTTTTTTTTGAAGGACACTGCACGGCAATGGAAAGTTGCCCCTGGTTTGAATGGCAACTCATGGCAACGGAAAGTTGCCCCTTGTCTAGATAACGCCGCAACATTTTGTAAACAGTCTTTGTCAGTGATGATTACAAACGAACTCTTGGATGCAGAGAAGACGAAGATGGTCAAAACCAATATATGGACACAGTCACTTTGAAGGTGTTGGGGGCTGGACTTCGGGATGAAGTTGCCTACGTATCCGGTTGTCATAACCGAGCTATCGGATTCGGGGAGGGCAAGAATAATCAAAACCATTACATGGACTGAGGCGCTATGAGAGCGATGGCGGCTGGATTTCAGGACGAAGTTGCCTACGTATCCCAAACATGGGAATCAAGCCTTACGTAGTTCTGGTTAAGGTACACTCGGGTATTTTAACCTTCACCTTTTAGGCTCTAACTTTTGCCAAGGCACCCGATGCGGGTTTTCGACCTTACGAGCTTTTCTTTCCTTTTTTTTTCTTCCCTTTCTTTTTTTTCTCTCTTTTGTATATTATTATTGTTATTTTTTTTTTGTATATATTTTCTTTTGCTCTAACTTTTCCCTGGGTCGCCCTTCCTGGTTTTCGGCCCAGCGAGTCGTTCAAAGGGTAAAAGTGTAACAGGTCCATGCCAAATGGTTTTAGGGTTTGGAAGCCATCCGTATCCAGGAGAGTGGCTGCTGCATTGACTTACTGAAGGACCCATCTTCGGCTCTTCAAGCAAATCGGACATTTTTGCCTCTAGTTTGGAGGGGTGCTTCTGTTCTAGCTTTACAGGCTTCTTCGGATGAGATCTGATCTTCTTGATCTGACTTTGGTGCCTCTTGTTCGAAGGCTGCTTCCAATCTGGCCACACAGGCCTCTCTTGATGGTCGATCATTTAACACTCCGAATTGCGATTCAAGACTTTAAAACAAGGGCTCGAGTCTCGAGGCTGAGAGCAATCCTAAGCTACATAATCTCAGGAGTGATCCCACACAGGTCTTCGCAGGATCGCGCAAAACATTTTGTTTTTGAAAGTTTTTAAAGAAGCGACAAATCGCTTGCGCTGAAGATAGTATGGAACCAGTCTGGATCAAGCGAGGGTCCTTCTCAGTACTCACGCTGACAAGCATGATTCCAATCATTAAGGGCTTAGCACGCCTCTCTTTTTCTCAATTTGATCAAAGTTTGCAAAACCCGAGGAATTCCTTCCTCTTTGTTTTCACCGCAATGTTCAAAAAGTTTTGAAAAACTTAGGTCAATGTAATGATTTTCAGGGCACCAGAGAACAGGTGGAATGTACTGCTGTTCCATTCAAGTCCCCTGGCACAACTAATTCAAAATAGTAGTAAGCATGGAAACATGATAGCCGCAACTGTTTTATTCAGATTCCCTGGTTGCAACTGGCTCCACGACAGAGACAGACTAAGAGAAAGCAAAAGGATAATTACAAAACAAAACAGTGTTCGAGGCAACAGCTCCAGAATCACCCGACATTCTATACAAAGAGGACTGACTCGCTACAACAAGACAGACTCATAAGCAAAAGGACTGACTCAAGACAATGAGACAGACTCAAAACAAAACAAAAGACTGACTCGACACCCAAGCTAGAATTTACAAAACTAGCATTCGCAGATGCTCCAAAAATGCGTGTCAGACGCCATATCCAAAATACACCGAGCGCCGCCCGCAGGTGGTTCACTTCCTGATTACATACTCGTAGTATCAGTATCCTCAAAATCCAATAACTGGGTAGTAACGGACTTGGCTGAGGTGGGTGGGAGGATAACTTCGTTGTCGATCAAGTCTTGCACCTCATGATGGAGGCGAAAACAATTGTCAGTAGCATGACCGGTTTGCTGGTGGTACGCACAGTACAAGGCAGCATCATGTGTAGTAGGGAGATTCTTTGGGAGAGGCCGAGGCTCCAAGGGTTTAAGATGCCCCCTTTCGGCAAGGATCTGAAGTGCCTTTGACAATGGCATATAGAGAGCGTGAAAGACCCTGCGCCCTCGGGGCAGGTACTTTGAAGGCTGAGTATTCTTGCTAGACGCACTAGCGAAAGGGTCGGCAGGCGCCGCCTTGGCTTTCTGATCTTTCCCAGGTGCAGGGTTGGGAGTGGAAGGAACTATTCTGGCATGACGGGGCCTATCCCGATTTTCTAACTGGCTTGTATTGCCTTCGGTTGGAGTCGGGAAAACATCATCCACAGCCTTAGCTACGACTGTGAATACCTGTTGTTTACTCATCCCCTCGGCTTTCAAAGCCTCGGCTGCCCACAACAGTTGTTCAATGGGATCGGCATCTGCCTTCATTTTGTTCTTGCCTCTGGCCTCATCCTGATCGAGGGTTTGGGTTGATGTTGATACGTCATTGTTATAGTTGGAGGCCACCTCGGGTTGGCTAAGTTCGATCACAATCCGTCCCAACAGTGGGGGCTCCTATGGTACAAAATTCTCGGCATACGGTGTGGCTGGTGGTGAAGCTGACATTCCGTAAGCGAGATCCGCTACGGACCTCTGGAGGTCACCTATCATTCCTATCAATTCGAGTGTGGTGGGCTCACGAGCCTGATACAACTGGGGGGCCCAGACCGGGTGCGCGACAGGCGACCTGGGTGGATGCGGTGCATCGACATTGGTCTCGCTTTGCAGAGTGATTCCTTGATCTAATGCGGCCGTCATAACCACAATCTCCTCTGAATTCTGCGTCATGATAAGTCCGCTGTACTGAACGGTGACTGACGGATCAGATATCTGTCTTGCCTCAGCAAGGGGGAACACTAGCTATTCTGTATCAACTCTCTGAACTGAAAGGAAAAACAAGCAGCGTTTCAGCTCAAATGGACCAAACACAGATGTAGGCGAACAATTGTACTCTACTGCTGACCATTGTTGCCCGAAATCACTGCCCCTAAAATACTGAATCGGATACCCATAGATATAACAGATTCTCATAAACTGATACTGGTGCCCTCAAGCTTGATACTCAAACTTACAAACTGATATGTACGTTCCCTATAGAGATGCACTCTAAAAGCACATAACAAGTAAAGAGAGCCAAAACACCCCTATGGAGGGATAGGGTTTCCCTGTCCTATTTTTGTCAGGAGCTAGGGTTTCACTATGCACGCAGCAGCTTCAAACAGCCTGTGATCGGGTAAGCAACCTGTCCTAATTTGGAATGGTCACTATGGATTTCGATATGCACTAGGTCGAATGGTCGAAAAGGGTGCCCCGGTAAAACCGAGGTTTGTGTTCCCATACTGTCAGAGCCCACAACCGGTCAGCCATATGGCATGCTTTGACAAAGTCAAGCCTCCGGCAAACCGTTCAGGAATGGCAGATGGCAAACATGGTGTCCTAGGCACACCAATGCACATGCAATGCAAAGAGACACATAAATGAAACCAAAACAGGATATCATGAGTTCGAGTCAAGCTCTCTAAAATCCCCAGCAGAGTCGCCAGAAACTGTAGATGTCCCCGAACGCCCCGAGAGGATGAGTCCCGTTCTGTTCGTTTTGGGCTCACTACAGTTTGAACTCTTGAATTGTCATGGTTCTAAATCTGAACCAAAGAGTCCAAATCCGACAAATCGTTTTGAGAAAACAGATTTTTAGAAAAAAGTGCCAAGCATGGACTGCTTTGCCAAATACAGAGTCGCCACCTAAATATTTTTTATGGGGGAATTTAGGAAACCCTGACTCGGTGCCAAAGGCCATGTCTGTCATCACCAAAGTTTCCTCGGCTCGGGAGCTTTGGTACGATTCAGGAAGGTTAGCTATGAGCACCCCCACTCGCCCGATCCGAAGATCAGCCTCTACTAACCGTGATATCTTCTTTTAAAAATGTTATGTGTTCTTATTCCGGTTATTAGCCTAGAATTACTACGTTATGCGCACAGCAAACAGGTATAGACCAAATTGCCTAAATTGGAACAAAGCATTGCATATCCATTTGTTTGGAAAACGCTTTGGAATTTGTTACTCACAAGTAGGCTAAAATACGGATTTCAACGAGTTATCCCAACTCAACCAATCTAACCTTCACCCACAGGCATTCAAGCAGTTCATCAAATAAGCATCTAGCCTCATGGTAATCATGCTATCATGTTAACGTTCACACTCGTGTGAGATGCTAAAGCATAAAGAGCTCACCTAGTACTCCGTGCCAAAACAAGAACATGTTAGCAATCATGCATGATCCAAGTCCATGTTTAAATCCTAATGCATTCCATCAAATCGGTCAATATACGGCATCTTAAATCTGTCTGGCAGTGTCACAGCTGTGTCGGTATACCCATCCTCAATGTCCGGGATGGACTTGACGCCCTGAGA
>NW_021025808.1:1467110-1480205 GCF_004153795.1 Camellia sinensis | reverse complement strand
ACTGATACTGGTGCCCTCAAGCTTGATACTCAAACTTACAAACTGATATGTACGTTCCCTATAGAGATGCACTCTAAAAGCACATAACAAGTAAAGAGAGCCAAAACACCCTATGGAGGGATAGGGTTTCCCTGTCCTATTTTTGTCAGGAGCTAGGGTTTCACTATGCACGCAGCAGCTTCAAACAGCCTGTGATCGGGTAAGCAACCTGTCCTAATTTGGAATGGTCACTATGGATTTCGATATGCACTAGGTCGAATGGTCGAAAAGGGTGCCCCGGTAAAACCGAGGTTTGTGTTCCCATACTGTCAGAGCCCACAACCGGTCAGCATATGGCATGCTTTGACAAAGTCAAGCCTCCGGCAAACCGTTCAGGAATGGCAGATGGCAAACATGGTGTCCTACACACCCAATGCACATGCAATGCAAAGAGACACATAAATGAAACCAAAACAGGATATCATGAGTTCGAGTCAAGCTTTCTAAATCCCCAGCAGAGTCGCCAGAAACTGTAGATGTCCCCGAACGCCCCGAGAGGATGAGTCCCGTTCTGTTCGTTTTGGGCTCACTACAGTTTGAACTCTTGAATTGTCATGGTTCTAATCTGAACCAAAGAGTCCAAATCCGACAAATCGTTTTGAGAAAACAGATTTTTAGAAAAAGTGCCAAGCATGGACTGCTTTGCCAAATACAAGTCGCCACCTAAATATTTTTATGGGGGAATTTAGGAAACCCTGACTCGGTGCCAAAGGCCATGTCCGTCATCACCAAAGTTTCCTCGGCTCGGGAGCTTT
This sequence comes from Camellia sinensis, assembly GCF_004153795.1. NCBI lineage: Eukaryota > Viridiplantae > Streptophyta > Magnoliopsida > Ericales > Theaceae > Camellia > Camellia sinensis. The sequence continues at coordinate 1,479,411 of NW_021025808.1, read as the reverse complement.
GGTACGATTGAGGAAGGAGCTATGAGCACCCCACTCGCCCGATCCGAAGATCAGCTCTACTATACCGTGATATCTTCTTTTGAAAATGTTATGTGTTCTTATTCCGGTTATTAGCCTAGAATTACTACGTTATGCGCACAGCAAACAGGTATAGACCAAATTGCCTAAATTGGAACAAAGACATTGCATATCCATTTGTTTGGAAACGCTTTGGAATTTGTTACTCACAAGTAGGCTAAAATACGGATTTCAACGAGTTATCCCAACTCAACCAATCTAACCTTCACCCACAGGCATTCAAGCAGTTCATCAAAATAAGCATCTAGCCTCATGGTAATCATGCTATCATGTTAACGTCCACACTCATGTGAATGCTAAAGCATAAAGAGCTCACCTAGTACTCCGTGCCAAAACAAGAACATGTTAGCAATCATGCATGATCCAAGTCCATGTTTAAATTCCTAATGCAACGCATACGGAATGTCACTAGAGTAGGCTCGGCTAGTCTATAAATGGCATGTGAAAATGCACAAGTAGCATGTATTCAAGTTAGATTTGAAATACTTTTATGCAGTTAGCATGATGCGCCGAGCCTGGTGCATGCAAGACTAATGAAGGATGCATGCATGCATAGCATAAGGTATGCTAAAGTAAACATGTCCTAATACTAACCATCAAAAGCAGGTAAGTAAAAGGGAGAAAGAAATAGGGGTTGGAAGACATGCACACACGCACCCACACTTATTACAAATTTGTCCTCGCTCGGAGGGACCGAAAGAATAATACAAGTTAATTAACCTACAAGCTAATTAAATATTACAGACCACCTAATTAATCTAATTTAAGCAATAAACAGCCCCGGGAAGAAGGTCCAATGTAATGCGCGGCTCCGCTCGGAAAGTCACTGCCATGCACAAGTTGCCTCTGCTTTGATTGTTCTGCTTCTCTGAAATTTTCACAACTCCCAAGGTTGCTTCTCTGAGTGTTGTGGAGCACCACCGACCAAGTGGGAACACCACCGGCTATGTCCGGATGGTCATCGGCCATTTGTTGAACTCTCGGCCAAACATGTTTTGCCGGTCGGCACCCAACACTGCCGACCGGCCAATTCTTCCTGCTAAAACCTGCAGCTGACAGCAGCAGAGGGCAAAACGTAGCATGGCAATGCATTTCAAGCAATTTATGCACCAATCACACCCCTTATCATATTCATGACTCAAAGGGATATGATTCTCGATTCTCGAACCACCAATCGCGCATTTCCATGCATGATGGCCCAAAGAATCAAGTGTGCATTTTGATTTCAAATGAAATGCAATGCACATAAACAAACCAAGGGGCTTTCAACCTCTATCATGGCTTGATCAAGAGGTGAAGCATGCATGCCAATGCAATGCAATCCTAAGCATGTGAGCCTAAGTGTGCAATATGGGCATGCAAGCAAGTAATGCAAAGATGCAACTAACCAAGCATGCAAAGTGTAACAACAGCATGCACACATGCAAGGTGCAATATGGACAACATGTTAGATACAAAGCATGCCAAATGCAACAACACAAAAGTGTGCAACAATGTGTCATGAGCCAAGTATCTACATATATAAGCATGCATGCAAACATGGCTTAAAACTTTAAACATCAAAAAGTAACTCTCAAGCACACTTAAGAGGATGCAATCATGGACAAATGGCATGCACCTTAAGCTTTGAAATTGCATAGAAAAGAGGTGCTAAACAACTAATCAAAGCAAGCAAAGCATGTAATTGGTTCAAGGACCTAAAGCATGATCATATGACACATGAAGCAAATGACCAAAATAGATCAAAACAGTCCTAAATCATGTTAAGGCAAGTCCTAAAAACCACCTAGATAGCATCTAAATGATCTACACATGAAGGCATGCACAAATGCTTAAACGTGGAGCATACGACACAACCTCTTAAAGCATCAAAAGAGCATCAAATGCAAGCATGCAAGCATATTATAAGGACTGAAACAACATGGTAAGTGGTTCCAAACCACTGAAACACTGCAAGTAATGCATGCTACACACTCACACAACCGAGGCTAACAAGCCAAAATGCAAGGTGGCTATACTAAGCATGTGATGGTCGACCAAAACAACCAAAAACAGAGCTTAAGCATGCTAAAACAAACACAAAAGCTTCACAAAGCTTGGCCAAAATCATGCTAGAACAAGGATCAAAACCTAAAGCATGTTAAGACCTAAACATGGCATTACAAGGCATGTACGCTAAGCAAGCACGGTGTAGCAAAACCAACTAAAAATAGAGGCATATTATGACATAATAAGCATGAAAATCAGCTAAGGCATGGCCAACACACACTTAGACTAGATGCTCCCTCAAGAGGCTAAAATGGCCCTTTTCAAGGACAACAAGGAGAGGGGGTGGCCCTCTCCTTCCTAGGACCTCAAGGCACCATCCTCACCTCTAAAATCCCTTAAGATTTCAGTGGTGAGGAGGCCCAAACACAATGGTCTCGGAGCTCAACCGAAATGGCACAAAATGGATCCTTTCAAGGCTTAAGAGGGGTCAAACAACCCCAAAGCTTAAAACACTCTTAACAAACTATTTAGAGCAGGTAAAAACACAACTTTTATATGTTATACACTAAGCTCAAAAACGGATGCAAGATAGGTAAATAAGCTATGAAAAAATGGGGGAAAAAGGGACAAGTTTCTTACCCTTGTAGACCCTCTTCACCAATGGTGAACCAACTGCTTCTTCAAGCTCAAACTAGCTCCACAACTCCAAAAAAAACCCTCAAGGGCCTCAGCTCCAAGAAAAGGTGTGATGGTGGGTGTTTGTGTGCAAAACTAAGACAAAACACACACAAAACACAAGAGAGAGAGAGAGAGATATAGAGATGGAGGATATATGAACCCTAACCCTAAAAATCAAAACCCTCTGAAAATGTTGTCTAAGTTCTCCAACCCTAGAACAAGGGAGAAGAGACCTCCTCTTATAGAGCTTCAATCTTGTAAGCTTATAAGACAAGCTAGCTAGGAGGGAAATCCGTCCATACACGTGTATGGAGGGGAGCCAAGTGCATGTCAGCTGCATGAAAATATCTACAAAAGCAGATGCACAGTAGTCGGCCGGCCAAAAATGCAATTGGCCAAAAAAAGATAGCCGGCCGACCATCTATAGTGCTGGCCTGCCAAACATTTGGCCGGTGGCAACAAAACTCAGCCGGTGGCCTCAAGCCATGGCCGGTGGAGTGTGGGGATGGCCCACAAGCCATTCCCTGCCCCTCCAAGGCAAAGCACAAGTGTTTGGTGCAAAACCAGACACAAAACAGTCGAGTCGAGAGATCCTGAGGCAAGGCACGTATCCGAGACCTCCGAGAACTCAAGACGAACACAAACATGGATGATCACCGAGTGTTCAAGTGGTGACGTCCAAGTCGTGAGGACGGTCAAAAATGGGGTGTCTACACCCGCCCTCTTCCAAATTCAACAGTTGGTTGCACCACAAAAACGTCTCATTGCACCTAATTTCCAATTATACCATACTCAAGATACAAATTTCTAATTTATCTTCTAAGAGTAACTCCAAGAACATCTCTTCTAATGAAATTTATTAATTAAAATAACTAACCCTTAACATTTTTTTTTGGACTCCAATAGAACTCTAAATGGATTGGAATTTTGCAAATTGTCAATTTGACTAGTGTGGAGACATAATTTTTGAATGACAACACGTGGCCAAGGTGGCACCGAAGTGCTAGCCGAGGTGTCACGTGTCCTGGTCATGGTGCTGAGATGATCTCGGCTAGGCCGAGGTTATCTACGAAGATACCGGAATCTGGGATAAGCGGATAGGGGACAAGAGTCCTAGAATAAGAGATGACTTCAGTTTGGATAAAGATAAGACTCTTAGAGAGTTTATCCCAATCCTACTGGGAGTCCAAGATAAGCAGTAATCCTAAGTCCATTAGAGCTAGGCTTCTATTGGGACTATGATTGTGTTGGCTATAAAAAGGAGGCACCCCCATGAGTCTAAGGTATGTCTTTTATGCTCTGTCTAGTGAGTTAAGCACTATTGGTTATCTTTGAGAGATATCTTACTGACTTGATCGTCGGAGTGCCCCCAGGTGGACGAACCACTGTGGGATTCTTATCTTTCTGTTACAGGTTGTTTGGGCTTAATCCATTCTGTCGGTGATTTCCAGCTGAGTACTAGTTTGGAAGTGTGGTCAGAAATCTACACACACAATTTGGGGTCATCTGTGGGAAAGAAAGGAGAATAGATGGCCAACGACGGACAGAAAGAGAAGGTTAGGGACGACACTCCTACTCGGAGTGGGAAACATATTGACCTTGACGTCGAAGAAGACAACTGCAATGAGGAGACTCATGGTAAGAATCACGAAGGAAAGGACGTCGGCCAGGAGGGCGACGTACCAAGGAAAACGGACCAAAGCGGGTATTACAATGAGGACGACCTCCAGGTATGGAAAGAAAGATGCCTACGGAGGGATAATGAGGTAAAAGCCGTGGCGAACAAATTGGCGAACCTACTGTAGACACCCCATTTTTGACCGACCTTAAGACTTAGACGTCACCAGTTGAGCGCTTGGTGATATTGCATAATGTGCGCGTTCAGAAGTTTCAGAGTCGCGGCCGTGAGCCCCGCCTCCGGACTCCCGAACCCTCTTCTGTGCCTTGCCTCGGTTCGCGAACCAGACTCAGTTTTCTCTGTTCCTTTTCCTGAGGGGAGGGAGAGGTCCTGTAGACCATCTCTTAGTGGCCGTGGGCTAAATTTTGTGGCCATAGGCCATTTTGCCCATTTCGGAGCTCGGTTTTCGGTTTTTCGGAACCGTTGGCCGTGTGCCTCGGTTCGGGACCGCTTAACCATCTCCGTTTGCTCTAAATTTTGGCATACATATTATTTGCTCCCTTTTGAGGGACACTGGGGTCTGAGAAACCCACTTCGTGGTCGAACGCCACTTTTGGTGCTTAACAGCCCATTTTCGGGACCCCAAACTGCGTGTTTTGGCCTCCGAGCGTTCATTTTGCATCGGTTTTCGTTCATTTTTGGCAGGTGCCTCTGTTTTATCACTGGGAAGGTCATTGGAGGGTGGGAGGCCAGCAATTATCTTAGCAACCAGTTATATTCCATTTTCGCCCTCCGACACCCGTTTTTCTCACTTCCGAGCCAATGTTGAACACCTTGGGGCCACTTTCTTCAAACCCAAACCACATATTTGTGTTGTACACACATGGGAGGACCCTAAACGTTGGTGGCCGGCCACTATTTCCATTTGACCCTTTTGAACCCCTCCTAAAAATGGCTTGTTCTCTCTCCTGTTTTAGAGTTTCCAAATTCGAACCACAGGGTTGTGATGAGGGGACCTGGGAGGCCACCTTTTTGTGGTGGCCGGCCACTAATTGAAATTGGCCTTTTTGACCCCTAGCCGGCCGGCTAGGGTAGGTGGTCGGCCGGCCACCTCAAGTCCCAAAAGGTGGCCGACCATGTTCCTCTCTCTGCACACTTTACAGCTGTATAGCTGTTTCCCCCAGAAAATATCTCAATCCGGGGGATATTTTGTAGGGGAAAGCCTTGGTCCTTTTCCCCCACCCTTTCCTTCCATGCTCCCCCTCCTTTTGGTCCTTATAACCAGCTGCAAGCATTGGTTTTAGGGGTTGAAAAAATTGCTTCAAGCATAAGCATCCATATCTCTATCCATCTCTCTCATTTTCCTTGAAAAACTCCTAAGTTCTACCTCATTCCTTCACCACCACCAAGCACCACCACCAAGCACCACCACCACCACTCCATTCCAGCAGCAAGGGGAGGAATTCCAGCAGCTTAGAATCATCAAAGTTGGTCCAAGAAGCAACAAAAGCATTGGTCTTCAAAGGTGAGTAGCATTTCTCCCTTTTTGGTCCATTTCTTGCACCATTTATAAGCCATACATGCTTATTGATTTGAGCTCCGACCAAAACTGAAAAGGTCATTTTTTTGAGCTCATTTTCTTGTTTCATTAAGGGCTCAACCCGGTTTGAGCCCTCCATATTGCACTTGCTTCAATATCCCCTTGTATGTCAATTTTCTTGCATGATTTACTAGCCTAGTGTGCTTCCATTTTTGGGCATTTTACAGAACTAAAAATAGGCTTATTTTGAGCCCCTCTTCAACATTGAAGAAGGGCTCATCACTGTTTGGGACCTCCATGCTATACTTGCCTTTATATTCCCTCTTTGGTCCCCATTTTTGCATGCTTTGGCAGCCTATTATGCTTCGGTTTTTGGCCTTTTTACAGTACTAAAAATAGTCTTATTTTGACCTTATTAACCATTTTTGCATGCCTTGGCAGCCCCTGATGTTGCTGTTTTTGGACTTTGGTCCGAACTAAAAACAGCCATATTTTGACCCCCTTGTCATGTTTCATTAAGGGTCTTTGGCTGTTTGATGAATGTTTTGTATGCTTGCTTCTTTGGCCACCTTTTGGCCCATTTCTTGCATAAGAGATTAGCCATGCCTATGTTTGTTTTTAGGGTTTTTACAGTTCTGTAAATGTGCATATTTTGGGCCCCTCTTCAATGTTGTTGAAGGGCCCTAACCCATTTGGAGTCAGCAGCTATGAGTTGCTTCATAGCCTCACATTTAGGGCCATTTTTGCATGCCATTGTTGCCCTATCTTTGCTTGCTGTTTGGCCATGATTTGTACTGGAAAAATGCTTATTTTTGGGCTTCCTTTCTACTGTCTCTTCATTGCATGTCCATATTGTGCATGTTTGGTATAGCTATAGGCCATTTCGGGTGCCAAAATTCATGTTTCGGGACTATTCCGTGCATCGGGTATGTTTTTGCCCCATTTCGGGGCTGTTTTCCCCCACATTCCAGTGCTGAAAATCCATTAGCATGTTCGCATATCATTTCCATGCCATTGCATTGTGTATGCCATTGCCTCGGTTTGCGTGCCCGTGTGCACGCATTTCGAGGCACTTCATTTTCATCCATCGGCATCCTATGTGAGTGTGTCTGAGGCTCTCCCATGTTGGTATAAGCCCATATTGCATTTTTCATGCCTTTGCATTGCATATGCCATTGCCTCGGTTTGCGTGCCCGTGTGCACGCATTTCGAGGCACTTCATTTTTCATTCATCGGCATCCTATGTGAGTGTGGCTGAGGTTCACTCATGTTGGTATAAGCCCATATCATGTTTTCATGTCATTACATTGCATTTTTGCATTGCCTCGGTTTGCGTGCCCGTGTGCACGCATTTCGAGGCACTTCATTTTTCATTCACCAGCATCCTATGTGAGTGTGGCTGAGGTTCACTCATGTTGGTATAAGCCCATATCATGTTTTCATGTCATTACATCGCATGCTGCCATCGCCTCGGTTTGCGTGCCCGTGTGCACGTATTTCGAGGCACTTCGTTTTCATCCATCGGCATCCTATGTGAGTGTGGCTGAGGCTCACTCATGTTGGTATAAGTCCATATCATGCTTCCTTGGCCTTTCATCGCATTCTGTCATTGCCTCGGTTTGCGTGCCCGTGTGCACGCATTTCGAGGCATCTCATTTTCATCGTATTCTGCCATTTTCTCGGTTTGCGTGCCCCTGTGCACGCATTTCGAGGCATCTCATTTTCATCGTATTTTGCCATTTTCTCGGTGTGCGTGCCCGTGTGCACGCATTTCGAGGCATATCATTTTCATAGCATAGTGCATACTAGGTTGTATCTTAGATTGCATTCTGGAGATAGAATTAAATCCATTCTGCGGTGATCTTCCACTTGATTACTAAGTTTTTGGAAGTGGTGGTCAGAAATCTTACACACACAATTTGGGGGTCCATCTGTGGGAAAGAAAGGAGAATAGATGGCCAACGACGGACAGAAAGAGAAGGTTAGGGACGACACTCCTACTCGGAGTGGGAAACATATTGAACCTTGACGTCGAAAAGAACAAACTTGCAATGAGGAGACTCATGGGTAAAGAATCACGAAGGAAAGGACGTCGGCCAGGAGGGCGACGTACCAAGAGAAAACGGACCAAAGCGGTATTACAATGAGGATGACCTCCAGGTATGGAAAGAAAGATGCCTACGGAGGGATAATGAGGTAAAAGCCGTGCGAACAAATTTGGCGAACCTACTGTAGACACCCATTTTGACCGACCTTAAAGACTTAAGACGTCACCAGTTAGCGCTTTGGTGATATTGCATAATGTTGCTCGTTCAGAAGTTTTCAGAAGTCGCGGCCGTGAGCCCCGCCTCCGGACTCCCGAACCCTCTTCTGTGCCTTGCCTCGGTTCGCGAACCAGACTCAGTTTTTCTCTGTCTCTTTTCCTGAGGGGAGGAGAGGTCCTGTAGACCATCTTCTTAGTGGCGTGGGCTACATTTTGTGCCATAGGCCATTTTGCCATTTCGGAGCCGGTTTCTCGGTTTTTCGGAACCGTTGGCCGTGTGCCTCGGTTCGGGACCGCTTAACCATCTCCGTTTGCTCTAAATTTTGGCATACATTTATTTGCTCCCTTTTGAGGGACACTGGGGTCTGAGAAACCACTTCGTGGTCGAACGCCACTTTTGGTGCTTAACAGTCCATTTTCGGGACCCCAAACTGCGTGTTTTGGCCCCGAGCGTTCATTTTGCATCGGTTTTTTCGTTCATTTTTGGCAGGTGCCTCTGTTTTATCACTGGGAAGGTCATGGAAGGGTGGAGGCCACAATTATCTTAGCAACAGTTATATTCCATTTTCGCCCTCCGACACCCGTTTTTCTCACTTCCGAGCCAATGTTGAACACCTTGGGGCCACTTTCTTCAAACCCAAACCACATATTTGTGTTGTACACACATGGGAGGACCCTAAATTGGTGGCCGGCCACTATTTCCATTTGACCCTTTTGAACCCCTCCTAAAAATGGCTTGTTCTCTCTCCTGTTTTAGAGTTTCCAAATTTCGAACCACAGGGTTGTGATGAGGGGACCTGGAGGCCACCTTTTTGTGGTGGCCGGCCACTAATTGAAATTGCCTTTTTGACCCCTAGCCGGCCGGCTAGGGTAGGTGGCTCGCCGGCCACTCAAGTCCCAAAAGGTGAGCCGACCATGTTCCTCTCTCTGCACACTTTACAGCTGTATAGCTGTTTCCCCAGAAAATATCTCAATCCGGGGATATTTTGTAGGGAAAGCCTTGGTCCTTTTCCCCACCCTTTCCTTCCATGCTCCCCTCCTTTTGGTCCTTATAACCAGCTGCAAGCATTGGTTTTAGGGTTGAAAAATTGCTTCAAGCATAAGCATCCATATTCTCTATCCATCTCTCTCATTTTCCTTGAAAAACTCCTAAGTTCTACCTCATTCCTTCATCACCACCAAGCACCACCACCAAGCACCACCACCACCACTCCATTCCAGCAGCAAGGGGAGGAATTCCAGCAGCTTAGAATCATCAAAGTTGGTCCAAGAAGCAACAAAAGCATTTGGTCTTCAAAGGTGAGTAGCATTTCCCCTTTTTGGTCCATTTCTTGCACCATTTATAAAGCCATACATGCTTATTTGATTTGAGCTCCGACCAAAACTGAAAAGGTCATTTTTATCTCATTTTCTTGTTTCATTAAGGGCTCAACCTTGTTTGAGCCCTCCATGTTGCACTTGCTTCAATATCCTCCTTGAATGCCATTTTCTTGCATGCTTGGCAGCCTATCATACTTCTTTTTGGTCTTTTTACAGGCCTAAAATAGTCTTATTTTGATCTCTCTAACATGTTTTATTAAGGGGTCTTTGCTTGTTTGTGAATGCTTTGTATACCTCATGTTATGGCCACTTTTGAGCCTCATTTTGCATTGCATTTCTAGCATGTTTGTATACTGATTTCGGGCTTCATAAACTGTAAATGTGCATATTTTTGGCTCCTCTTCAATGTTGTAGAAGGACATTTTTCAGTTTGGGCTTTTCCATATCACCACTTGCCTCTTTGGCCACCTTTTGGCCCTTTTTCTTGCATAAGAGCTTAGCCATATCTATTTTTGTTTTAGGGTTTTACAGTTCTGTAAATGTGCATATTTTGGGCCCCTCTTCAATGTGTTGAAGGGCCCTAAACCCATTTGGAGTCAGCGACTATGAGTTGCTTCATAGCCTCACATTTAGGGCCATTTTTGCATGCCATTGTTGCCTATCTTGCTTGCTGTTTGGCCCATGATTTTGTACTGGAAAAATGCTTATTTTTGGGCTTCCTTGCTACTGTCTCTTCATTGCATGTCCATATTGTGCATGTTTGGTATAGCTATAGGCCATTTCGGGTGCCAAAATTCAGTTTCGGGACTATTCCGTGCATCGGGTATGTTTTGCCCCATTTCGGGGCTGTTTTCCCCCACATTCCAGTGCTGAAAATCCATTAGCATGTTCGCATATCATTTCCATGCCATTGCATTGTGTATGCCATTGCCTCGGTTTGCGTTGCCCGTGTGCACGCATTTCGAGGCACTTCATTTTTCATCCATCGGCCTCTTATGTGAGTGCGGCTAAGGCTCTCTCATGTTAGTGTAAGCCCATATCATATTTCCATGTCATTTGCATTGCGTATGCCATTGCCTTCGATTTGCGTACCCGTGTGCACGCATTTCGAGGCATCTCATTTTCACAGCATAGTGCATACTAGGTTGTATCTTTAGATCGCATTCATGCATTTCCTCAGTTTGCGTGCCCGTGTGCACGCATTTCGAGGCATCTCATTTTCATAGCATTGTGCATACTAGGCTGTATCTTAGTTGCATTCATGCATGTCATGCATATTGCATCATGTTCGGGATAGGAGTTAGCCCGGGCACGGAAACGAGGTGCGTTTCGTACTCCGAGTGACGGAACGTGTCTCAATTCCCAGTCACCGATACTCCGGATTATCATGATGGAGTTAGGTTCTTATTGTGTTTACACGTGCATTCATTCTATATTAAGTTGCATATTTCGGCTCCTCGGCCATCATGCATCGATATGCGTGATTGGTGGCACGAGGATCGAGGCATGCATATTTTGTGAAATACATTGCTATGCCCCTTTCCTGCTCTCTGTTGCAGCAAATGAAGAATCAGCAACTTTTTGGAGTTTGGCGCGCATTTCAAGAAAAGTGTAAACAGAGGCTAATTGGGGCATCTTAGTGAATTTTCGCGCAAGGCAGCCCAGACAATACATCATTCATCAGGAGCAAGGCAGTCCTTGGCTTTGCACGCCAGTTTTACAGCTTTCTTAGTTAATCTGATTGATTAATTAGGAATTTGTATATTATTTGGACTGTTAATATTTTGGACTGTTACTATTCTTTCATTTGGGACTATATATTTATTCGGACCCTCTGTGCGAGGGCATAACTGTAATAAGTGTGCGTTGTGTGTGTTGTATGTTCTTCCAACCCCACGTCTTTCTTCCTTTTATTTACCTGCTTATGATGGTTAGATTAGGCCATATTTCAATTAGCATACAGTATGATAGCATGTTTGCATTCATTCATCTTTGTGCATGCACCGGCTCGGGCATCATACTAACTGCATTGCACTTTCAATTTCAAATTGAATACATGTTAGTTGTAGCATTCCATATGCCATGTTTAGAATAGCCGAGCCTGCTATAGTTGCATTTTGCATGTGTTGCATTAGGCATTTCTGTAACTATAGGATTCATGCATGGATTTTCTAATGAATGTCTGTTTTGGCTTGGAGTACTCGGTAAGTTTTATGCTTTAGCATCCTTGCATGCGTGTGAGTGACTGCCATGAATAGCATGCTTACCATGAGGCTAATTGCTTATGTGATATATCTGCCTAAAGTGCCTGTGGGTGAAGGTTGGGTTGTTTTAAATTGGAACAAATCATTGACTGAGAGTTTTAAGCCTACTAGATAGTGGCAAAACCATCTTTTCCTAAGCCCACCGCGGGTGGCAAAATCTGCATTTTAAGCCTACTTGCGAGTAGCAAACCATCTTTTAAAAAAACGAACATGAAATGTTTTGTTCCAATTCAGGCAATCCAGTCTATACTTATATGCTGTGTGCATCACATAGTAACCTAGGCTAATAACCGGAATAAGAACACACAAAGTTTTCAAAAATAGATATTATGGTTAGTAGAGGCCGATCTTTGATCGGGCGAGCGGGGTGCTCACGAAGTGACCTTCCCCAATCGTACCCAAGTTCCCGAGCCGAGGCAACTTTGGTGATGACGGACACGTGGCCTTTTGGCACCGAGTCAGGGTTTCCTAAATTTCCCCATTAAAAAATATTTAGGTGGCGACTCTATATCTGGCAAAGCAGTCCATGTTTGCACTTCTTTTCTACAATT
>NW_021025808.1:1407788-1467085 GCF_004153795.1 Camellia sinensis | reverse complement strand
CTTCTTAAAAATCTGTTTTTCTCAAAACGATTTGCCGGATTTGGACTCTTTGGTTCAGATTAAGAACCGTGACAAATTTGAGAGTTCGAGCTGTAGTGACCCCAAATGAACAGAACGGGACTAAACCTCCCGGGGCGTTCGGGGACGTCTACACCTACAAACAGTGGTTAATTTCATGATGCAAAATAACGTCATGTAGCCACTATTCCCACTACAAGATACGCCGATTCTAACGGCAAAGAAAGATGCCCGAAAAGAGGGGCAAAAAATAGCCCCTACAGTCCCCCAGCACACCAGGACCCAAAAACACTCTCACCGGCCTTCAAGGGAGGTCGGGCGAGGAGAGCCAAGAAAGGAATAATCGAGAAGGGCGCATCGCACCAAGGAAGCCCACCCCAAACAACATCGGCATGTTCAAGGGCAGGAGTTGTGTTTCGACGCAACTAATGGAGAAAGGTCCAAGAAGACTCACAATGACACAGGCAGTAGTGCACCGAAAAGGCTGAAATCCGAAGATAGCCGAGCTCCTGGGCGGACCAAAGAGGACCTGAGGGATTACTTCAAGAGGAAGCAACAAAATGCCGAGGTAACCTCCTCAGTTAAGCTGAGAACACCATTCTTGGTAGAGTTGGACAAATTTGAGGCCCCGAAAAGATTCAATATGCCGAGGCTCCAGATAAATGACGGTAAGTCGGACCCCAACTTTCACGTCGGTTTATACCTAAACTCGATGGCATTGTACACTGGGAACGAGCTGTTGCTTTGCAAGGTGTTCCCCTCATCCTTTGGGAAGATTGCATCAGACTGATTTCACAAATTGCCGAAAGGAACCGTGAAGACCTAGGAGGGCCTGGCCGAGATGTTCGTGGCCAGATTTATAACGAACAAATTACAGCCATTAAGGGTAAAATCCCTGATGGCTTTGAGAATCAGTGAGGATGAAAGCCTTAGGGCCTACGCTAAAAGGTATTATGAGGTGTTCAACCAAATACCCAAGTGCAACTAAGAGGTGGCGGTTATGTCTTTCAAGAACAGCCTAAAAGATGATTGTCCACTATGAAAGTCATTGGCAAAGGCATTGCCAAAAAGCATGGAGGAGCTTATGGCCAGAATTGAGAAATATGCCAGAGCCGAGGAAGACACGCCAGGGACTAAGGCGACAAAGCAAGAGAAAGGAAACGGCTCACCGAAGAGAGGCCGAGGTAACAATGGATCTAACAAGCAAGAGATAGGACTGAGGGCTACACAGGCAATCACAACTGTTTGAAGTCGGTAAGATTCAGTCTGACAGCAGAGGGACATCTCTACAGAAGATCCTTTACTAGACCCCTTTTGAGGTGTGTACATCCTTCACAAGTTGAAGGTTTTTTGTACGAAATACATGAAGGAGTGTGTGGAAGCCACGCAGGGGGCAGATCACTTGCTCATAGGGCCTATGCCGAGAAGTGTGAAAAGTGCCAAAGGTTTGCACCTTTAATACACCAACCAGCAACAGACTTAAATCATGTATCCAGTCCTTGGACGTTTGCCCAATGGGGCATGGATCTTGTTGGAAAACTACTTTAAGCAACTGGGCAAAGGAAGCACCTGTTGGTAGCAATAGATTACTTCACCAAGTGGGTAGAAACTGAGCCCCTTGCCAAGATTCGGGACGTGGATGTGAAGAACTTCATATGAAAGAACATCATCACCAGGTTTGGGATCCCAAGAGCAATAATAGCTGACAATGGAACACAGTTTGACAGTAAGCTAATCAAGAGCTTCTATGCAAAATTCAAAATCAAAAATTATTTTTCCACCCCGAGTTTTCCCCAAAGCAACGGACAAGCAGAAGCATCCAAGAAAGTTATCTTGGATGGGATCAAAAAGAGGCTACAAGCAGCAAAGGGCAAGTAGGTGGACGAGTTGCCCAGTGTACTCTGGGCATATCGGACTACACCGAGAAGATCAACAGGGGAATCTCCATTTGCCATGGCTTATGGCACAGAGGCAGTAATCCCATTGGAGGACGGCATCCCAGGGATCAGAACCCAGGCAGTAAAGAATGGGACCAATGAGGCATTCTTAACCCGAGATCTGGATCTGCTAGAAGAAAGAAGGGAAAAAGTAGCAATTTAGCTGGGGGCATACCAGCAGCAGCTTGCCAGGGCTTATAATAAGAAAGTCAACCCAAAGGAGTTTCAAGTCGGTGACCTCGTCCTGAGAAAGGTCGTCTGCAACAAGAAGGATCATAGAGAGGGCAAGCTTGGCCCGAATTGGGAGGGACCCTATAGAATCATCTCTGTATTAGGCAATAGGGCACATCGGCTTAAAGATAGCAAAGGCAAGGAGTTGCCAAGGCCCTGGAATACTTGTAATCTAAAATTTTTCTATCATTAGACTTTCTTATTCTTTGTTATTTGCCGAAGTAATAATAAAGTTTTAGCTTTATTTTTTACACTTGTGACTAAGGTGATACTTGATGATGTTTCTGGAATACATGCTTAATGAGCACCCAAGTGGAACTTAGGTTCACATTAGGGGGCAGAAAGTTGGAAAATGGTCCTTGGAAAGGTGGATTCTACAAGCTAAAATTAGTTTAACGCTTGTTGAAATTTTAAATTTACAAGTTGAAGTTAAACTGAGGTCATGTTTAGCACTTGTTGAAATTTTAAATTTACAAGTTGAAGTTAAACTGAGGTCATGTTTAACACTTGTTGAAATCTGAGAAAAATTTACAAGTTGAAGTTAAACTGAGGTTATGTTTTAACACTTGTTGAAATTTTAAATTTGCAAGTTGAACTTAAATCAAGGTCATGTTTAACACTTGTTAAAATTTTAAATTTACAAGTTGAAGTTAAACTGAGGTCATGTTTAACACTTGTTAAAATTTGAGAAAAAATTACAAGTTGAAGTTAAACTGAGGTTATGTTTAACACTTGTTGAAATTTTAAATTTACAAGTTGAAGTTAAACCGAGATCATATTTAACACTTGTTGAAATTTGTGAAAAAATTACAAGTTGAAGTTAAACTAAGGTCATGGTTAACACTTGTTGAAATTTGTGAAAAAATTTACAAGTTGAAGTTAAACCGAGGTTGTGACTAAAATAAAATTGGTTTAAACACTTGTTGAAATTTTTTAGAAAAATTTACAAGTTAAGACCAGGGTTGTATTAAAAGAAGTACTTAAGTACTTGCCAAGGTAAACCATTGGTTTATATAACCGAGGTATATCACCTCGAGGAAATTACACAGATAAGGTGTATGCTTGAAAGCATGCAAAGTTATTCCAAGTACAGAATCATACAAGAGTCATACAAAGAAAATTGTACTTGCGTTCAGAAGAAATCAGTTCAAAAAGAAAATGACACTTTGGCCTACCAAAAGAGTAATTGTTCAGAAATTACAACAGTGGCACTTCGGCCAGATCCAAGCTTACACTGATTCAAAAAGTAAGAACAAGTACTAAGTACAAAGCAAAAGGCTAAAACTATTGAGCATCAGTAGTAGGTTGGGGCTCCGAAGACATTTGGGAATTATTCTCGACGTCCTTCTCAGCCGCGAGCTCGACATCAATCTCTTAGAGAGTCTGGTTGATGCTCTTGTTGGCGATGGGCACGTCCGATGTTGTCTTCTGAGAGAAGGCATCTTTAGAGACCTTGCTCTCCTCATCCTGAGACAAGTCTGTGACATACACATTCAGAGTAGGGGACTTGGCCCCAGAAGCTACCTTCGTCTTCCTCACCAAAGCTTCCTCCTCAGACTCAAAATCGTCTTCGGAATGGCAGGGGAGGACGTCGGCGTTCCTGAGGGGGGAGTCCTCGGGGACATCAAGCTTTTTCAAGGCGGCCGTCCAACCAAGGGTGAAACCCTTGTTGCATGCCTGCTTCACCTGACTCTTGTAGTCCGCCGTGACATCGGCCACCCCCTCAGCGTATGCCTTCTCATCAGTAGCCTTGATCTCAGCCTCTTTTGTGGCCAAGGCATCCTACAGTTCTTTCTGGGCCTTGGCCATCTTTTCTTCGACCACTTTCTTCTGGGCCTCAAGAACCTTCTTAATGGCCTCAGTGGCATCCGTTTTTTCTTTGGCCTCATCTTTAGCTTTAACAGCAGCCTCGGCCTGGTCTACCAAGGTTTTCATATTTGCCTCGGCCTTTTTGAGGGTCTTTTGCAAACTAGCTACCTCCCTCATCTTGTCGACCAACTCCTTCCTTATCTCAAAAGCTTGCATTGAGAAGGAGTGGGCGTGCTGGATCGCCTGAAAGAAAATGAACAAAACAAAAGTTAGTAGAATTCTCTGAGTATGAAGGAATAAAGAAAAAAAAATACCAAGTGTGAAAGATTTACTTGAACAGAATGCTGGAGCATCAGAGCGAAGTTTGCATACTCGTTCATCTCGACATTTCGGTTGAGATCGTTTGGGAGGAGCAAAGTCGTTGAAAGGGCGAGGTCAGTCGCACTATCGCCAACTCTGACCGGCTTGTCCTCGATGGTGATCTGGGGGGCCCAAGGGGCATCTGGTTTCATTGGCCCCGAGGTTGTGGCCAACTCGGACCTCGGCCTCTTCGACCGAGTAGATTGGGATGGTTCGGCCTCGGCGGGCTTTTTCTCGGTGACAGAAGGTGTCTTTTCACTCTTAGCCAATTTTGAAATTGGCAAGGTGTTCTCAGTATCAATCTGAGTCACCGTTGCCTTTGGCTGAGCCTTCTTCAGCCTTTTTTGTTTCGGCTTTGGTTGAGGCTGAGATGGTGCTGGTTGAGCGTCGACGATGGATGGGATGTCGGCTAAGAGGTCTTCAGTGACTGTTTTCTTGCGGCCCATCTCAGCAGCAAAAATAGCTCGGCGTCGTCGTCGACGTTGAGATAGTGGGATCAGTTGTGGAGCTGAGGTAGATGGCTACTCTGCTGGATCAGAGGTTGACCCCTGATCTGGCCAAGATGACGAAGTTGCTGGAGGAGTAGTGGCAGACGGAGAAGACTGGCTCTTCTTCTTTTTCGGAACGTCAGGAAGAACCGACTTATAGGTGGGAATGAAGTTGAGTAGCAAAGGAGCTCTCTGCCTCGGAATGGGTAAATCCAACAACTTCTTCAAGCCCTTGCTGGGGAAAAAGGACTTGCGGAAGTCTTTTGCTGGTTGGAGAAGAGCTGCAAGAAAAACAGACATTAGAACAAACGAAGTATTGAAGACTTTAAAAACAAGTATAAACACTGGACTCTTACCATTACCCTCTACAAAAACTGTTCGAGGAAGAGGGTAGAGGTGGAGGTCCTCATCTGGAGCGAACTCCCAATTCTACGAGATAATAAAGTAATCATCCCCGGCTCCCTTGTTAGAGTCTGGGAGGTCGGCAACAATTTTGTACTCTGTGGACCTCGGTTTGAGGTAGTAAATATAGTCTTTCTCTAATTTGAGGCCACACATGGTGTAGCAGTATTGGATGTCAGCTAAGGTAACCCTAGCATTCTCTTGTTTGGCTAAGGCTATTATACCATTGATGACTCGGTAGGAATTGATGGCGAGCTGCATTCGGTTCAACTTATAGTAATGGAGTATCTCACGGAGGAGGATGTCGAGTGGGAGCCTAAGTCCGCACTCAATAAAAGCTACAACGGGGAAGGGCATAGAATCAGTTGTGGGCATGATGGAGTTATCCTCCCCAGCCAACCTCAGATGGACGTCGGTGGGGATGGAAAACTCCTGCCTAAAATATTCCAACTTGGTTGGGGTATCTACCCTATGCTTCCATATACCCATGACGTCGGCTTAGGGGGAAAGTGTATAATTTGGAAATAAAGTGTTCTGTAAAGGCTCAGAAGACCTCGGCAAAACCTAACCAAGTGATGAGGTAAAGATTTTTTGCGATCTAAAGTGAAGTTTGTTTCAGTTTTTCCCTAAGATTCGTGTGTTCTGTGGCAAATATGAAACCTAAGTCTAAGAAAATGGAGATTGAAGGCAAGAATCTAGAGAAAATACAGAAAACACGGACAAGTGCAATGATTCAAAATCAAGAATAGTGGTGAATCATCAAGAACACTGTGACAGAGTGTGTGCAAGGGTGCAAGGCCAAGAACAGTGGCAGAATGAACAAGTATGTGGGTATTGTGTGTACATTAAAGAACGGTTTGGGCAAAAAGCAAAATCATGAGATAAATATGCTCAGAATACATGGTTGGATTCAAAACACAAATGTGAATGACGTTGCAATTACAGTATACAAATGTAACAGTTTGAGGAAAAACAAAAATTGAAACGAAGGAACAGTGACTTACAGGGTAAGATTAGGGTCACCGAGATCAAACAATGGCAGCAACCGGAGAAGTGCAGCAAAATCCTCGCCGGAGGAGGAGAGCGAAGCTGGTTGCAGAAAGCTTCACAAGAGTGACAATGGCAGATTTGGGAGAAAAAGTTAGAGAGACAAAAAGCTGGGTGCTTCAGAAACGATGGTGTAAAGTGAAAAGACGGACAAAGGGAGAGGTTTTGTTAAAAACATGAAATAGCGGCAAAACTGCAATGAATGTGCCTTGGACGACGTGCCTGTCAGGCGGCACACACAGAAATGACGCAACCTGATAGCGCGTGTTGGGTACGGATCGGTAGAGAAAAGACGCGTGGCTAAAATGGATGAGTTACTGTGCGTGACAGCTCATACGCGTGAAAAAAACTCTTGGAGTTCTTGACTTAATGAAGTAGGATCTCGGATTGAAGGATGATATCGGCTGAATGACCAAGCTTGGTTCTAGAGCATTGATGACAACGGATTGATGAGTCTTGGTCATATTTTGAGCTGAGGAATGACGACCTCGGCAGTAAAGGATAAATCAAGTTTTAGCCGACGTGTTAAAAGAAATGATATAGGTTACATCATCTCAGGATGCCGAGGTAATAGAACCTAGGGGGCAGTTGTGGGGACATAATTTTTGAATGACAACACGTGGCCAAGGTGGCACCAAAGTGTTAGCCGAGGTGTCACGTGTCCTGGTCATGATGCTGAGATGATCTCAGCTAGGCCGAGGTTATCTACGAAGATACCGGAATCCGGGATAAGCGGATAGGGGACAAGAGTCCTAGAATAAGAGGTGACTTCAGTTTGGATAAAGATAAGACTCTTAGAGAGTTTATCCCAATCCTACTGGGAGTCTAAGATAAGCAGTAATCCTAAGTCCATTAGAGCTAGGCTTGTATTGGGACTATGATTGTGTTGGCTATAAAAGGGAGGCACCCCCATGGGTCTAAGGTTTGTCTTTTATGCTCTGTCTAGTGAGTTAAGCACTATTGGTTATCTTTGAGAGATATTTTACTGACTTGATCGTCGAAGTGCCCCCAGGTAGACGAACCACCGCGAGATTCTTATCTTTCTGTTGTAGGTTGTTCGAGCTTAATCCATTCTGTCGGTGCTCTCCAGCTGAGTACTAGTTTGGTAGTGTGGTCAGAAATCTACATACCAACTAGTTACATTTGATTAGTCGTTAAAGACTAGCTAAACTGATTAGTCAACTCCTGCCATTGATTGCCACTATTGCCACTTTTTGGCCACCAATCTTTTATCATTTCCCACTCTACTAACAACTTTCATCCCTTATTGTGACCCCACTTCCCAACTTCTATCCCTACTAGTGGCTCTTATTCCTCACAATGACAACCTCATCGCAACCCCTCCCCTATTGCAACCCCATCCCTAGCCCCCGCCACTATGATCCCCCTCCCCAAATCTAGGTTTCGAACACTTTTTTTTTATTAAAATTAAATTTGATGGAAAAAAATAAATAATTAAAAATGCTCTAGCATGTTAAGTTGAAAAATAATATACAAGCTCACTTTTTAGATTCAATGATGTGTAAGTGATATGATTGGTTAATGATTAGAGAAAATATGAGAGAGAGTGTTATCTTTAATATCCTAATTGATTGTCATATTATTGGACTTAAAAGTTATGTGTAACTTTTAATCCTGAATAATAATGCTCTAAGTTTCTTTCTATTTTTATTTGTATCTGTTTATTTATTTATTTATTTTGAATTGCAAATTAAGAGGATGGTGGATTTCAGAGTAAAAGTTGACATTTTGGATAGAAATAAAATGAAGGGACCATAACCCTTTTATTAGTGGAGGAGGGTTGTCCCAATGTCGAAAGTAGGCAAAATTCCTATTAGTGGTTAATATAATTTTATTATTACCTGTATATTGATTGGATTTGTAATGTTTAATTGCTTAGCTACTTATTGGCAGGGTGACCTCTAAACCTAACTTGGTTAATAGAAAATTATTATTACCTATATATATATATATTGATTGGATTTGTAATGTTTAATTGCTTAGCTACTTATTGGCATGGTGACCTCTAAACCCAACTTAGAAGAAATAGATGCATGTGCAAGTTGGTTACCATCCGGTGAACACCAGACTTGGCCAGAGACTAGTGCAATTAATTACTAATTGAATCACAAGAACTTTTGTAAGTTGAGGGGTAGGCAAATATAGGTCTAACCCGCGTTAAGACTGGATTTGTATTATGTAATAAAAGGATATGTATTATTTGAAATTTTTCTGGCTTGATATTTGGCCTAATTTAACCATTTTAAGTTGAATTTTAATTTTTTTTTTAAATTTCAAACTTGACCACATAACTCAATAGATATGAGCTATTATTATTATTAAATTATATTGAATTTATTAAAAAATAAATAAATCATACAAGTTTTGTATAATTATATAAACTTCTCTATTAATAAAACTAAAACAACCAAAACTAATATAAATAATGGATAGATATATGAATAAATAAAATAAAATATATATTTCAACATAAAAGATATAATAATATTATTTTTTCATCTGTAAGACTAATAAAATACTAATGAAAAGATAATTAATTATTATGTGAATTAAAAATTTAATAAAATTCAATATAATTATGTTAATCGAGTGAGATTTAATGCATTTTTTCTAACTCTTACTGGAAGTTGGTGTAATTTAATTTTTTGTCAATTTATTTATTTGGTAGTTTTTTTCTTAAAAAATGTAAATTACAAAATAAATAGAATTAATGTTGGAAATGTGAAATTGTATGGATATTGATATAAATGGTAGAATTTGATATGTATTATCACTCACCCTGAAATTCGAAAAGTTAATCTGTCTTGGAGATTTTATATATCTGTTTAGAAATATTTGTTTTGGGCTATCAATAGAGGATAATTATGATTGTTGTAGAAATTGCATGAGGATTAAGTGAATTGAAGCTAATTTCTCATCCTTGTGCTTTGAACATTGTTGCTCATTTAATACATTGCATATGTAAATGAAATTGAGAAAATGGGTGAATGTTGGAAAGAGGTGTGTATCACCAAATTAAGTTGGTCTGTGTGTCCAGTGTGAAAGTTTCGAAAAATGCGCATATACATGGGTGCCAATTCCCGCGGAAAAAATATCCGTAAAATGGCAATAAAAGTGCTTGTATAGACTACATTTACATGGGTGCCGTTTGACAATTTCCTGGGGACAAAATATCCATAAGAGGTTGTACCGATTTGAGAATTCTCTATTGTTTTCTATTGTAAAGAGCATGACTTTGAGAATTTTGATATAGATTGAACATGGCATTGTTTTTGGAAACAAAATGTAAAACATTTTGGTCATTAGCATTGTAGATGCATTTTTCCCTTATATCTTTGTTAAGATTCATATATTGTATTAGATTATTTCTATTGGCCTTTGGCTCACCCTATTTGGGGAAAATCATTTTCAAGTATTGGTGATATGCCTCCGCCAATGCAGTAGCTTGGGAGGAATTGAAGCAAGAACTTTTTTTGTTGTATTCATTTTGTACAACTAAGGGCTTTAAATGTATTGGACCTAAAGTCCACTTTTGTGTAACCAAGAACTATCTTAGAAAGTTGTAAGCCTTTAGGGCATTTCTTATGTTTAACTTTCGTTCTTTTCTGTCATTTGTAACATATGCTATATATTTAAGGTTAGGCATTATGAATGTATACTGCATATGTTTCCCTTTTGTAATTCCAATTAGATTCAATGGAAGATAATTACTCTATTATTATTGTCGTTTATGAATATTGTGGAGGGATTATGGTAATAAATTTCAGGGCGTTACAATAATAATCTTATTTTTTCATCTGTAAGACTAACAAAATACTCATGAAAAGATAATTAATTATTATGTGAATTAAAAACTTAATAAAATTCAATATGTTACCCAAAAAGTAACCTAAGAGGGGGGGTGAATTAGGTTTCTACCAATTAAAATTAATAATACCCCAATAAAATTAACTACTAGTACAACAAATTATTAACAAGCACAATGATGAACTTAGCAGTAAATGATCAAGCAAAATAACAATGAAGTATAACTAACATACATGGTAAATCAAATGATTAACACATGAATATTAGATAGCTATAGCCGTAGTAGGAAAGTAAAGAGATTAGAGAAGATGAGGCAAACAGATTTATAGATGTTCGGCTTCAACCAAGATTACATCCACTCCTCAAGCTTCACTTGAGATTTTCCACTATCTTCTAGCTTCACAGGGGTGCTAGCAACCTCTTTACAAATGGAGCAATCTTCCACGGATTTTACACAGACTTCACAAGCGCAATCCCTTGCAAATCTTAGATGATTCACAATCACTCTCAAAATTTCAAGAACACAGTGTTTGCAACACTTTTACAAGATGAAATGGTTTTTTTTTGCTTTCAAAGAAAGCTTACAATAAATATCTCTCAAAGATAGATATATAAAATGAAGCTTTGATTGTTCTGTAAATCTCACACAGGAAAGATGAGCTTAATGCTATAAGGCTCAGTGTATAATTTCTGAGAGAGGATGTAAACAAAAATTGAAGAACACTTCTCAGAGAATTTTTCAGAGAATAGATATGAGTGATTATAGATCAAAGAATATTTTCTGATTTTTTTTGTAACTTGTTTACATTAGAGACTTTGGTATATATAATGAAAATTATAGCCGTTTATAGCCATTGTATTCATTTGAATTTATAACCGTTTACAGGCAGTGTAGTCATTTGAATTTATAGCCCTTTATAGCCGTTGTACTTCCATCATTACCAATTTGAATATCTTCCACTCCATCATTACAAATTTGAATATCTTCTAGTTGAACCTTTTGAACCTTTGTAGCCGTTGTACTTCCATCATTACTAATTTGAATATCTTCCACTTGAACCTTTTGAACCTTTTGGCCTACTACTATGCTAGGTTGTTTGAACCTTTGTTTTGGGCTGTTTGAACTCCTGATTTAATCAAATATTAAATACATTCTAACAATATTTAGGATAAAGGTTTAGGTGAGAAATAATAGGATAAAACAAATTTTGATTCTATTTTTCTCTTTCAAATAAATCATCAAAACAAATTTTGGATTCTATTTTTCTCTTTCAAATAAATTAAAATATGATTAAATAAATCATCAAAATAAATAAGTCTAACACAATATAATTATGTTAATCATGTGAGATTTAATGCATTTTTTTTAACTCTTACTGGAAGTTGGTGTAATTTAATTTTTTGTCAATCTATTTATTTGTAAGTTTTTTTTCTTAAAAAACATAAATTACACTAACCTACCTTAAGGTTTTGAGAAAATATTGCAAGTCCTATAATTTTTGCATAATTATCATGTCATTCTTTTTAATAAGGACAAAAGGGATCAGAAAACTTACCCAAAAGAAAAGAAGATTGGAAATGATTCATGGTGTGAAAATGCAAAGATGAATAATAAAAAATATATATATTTAAACGTAATATAACAATATCATTTTTTTTCATTCATATGATTAATGAATTCTTGATTAGAAGTGAATTAAATGTAATGTGAACTAAAACCTTAAAGGAATCTAATGTTATATCAAAATTGTGAGACTTTATGTATCTTCTTTAAACTTCAAGGGGGTCAATTTAATTTACACATAATTTTTTTTAAAAAAAAAATAATAAAAAAAGCATAAGCTTCTATCTAGTCCTGATCTAGACTAGAAAGCACTACAGGAAATTATACTTTTGGCGACCAACTTTGCCGACTAAAAGAAATTTAGTCGCCAAAAATTGTACTATCAGCAACTAAAAATTACTTTGGTCGGCGTTGTTTACAGTTTTAGCTTCTAACTTTTTTAGTAGCCAAAAAATTATTATTGGTGACTACAAGAAATATGCCACAATAGGTGACTACAAAAATATTGATCAGCGGTAATTTCGGTTTTAGGCTACTAAAATTTATTTTGGTCATGGTATACTAATTTTTGCCGACTATAATAAATTTAGTAGCCAAATAACTAGCTTAATGTTTGGGTCCATGAAACTTACCATGGGTTGCGTTTCAATTAAGGGTGAGAATTTTCATTACAACTTGAACTATATACGAAGTTAGCATGTTACGGTTGACCATTTCCAACAGACACATATATAATACGATCTGATATCACAAAATATTAAATAGGTCAAGTTAGTGTCAATTCTATATAACATGTATAATGAATAATTAATTACATATTTTAATATTATCTTTTATGTAACTCCATCAAATTTGTTAAAAAGTATATAAAATAAGATTTTAAGACTAATATAAATTTTGTTGAATAAACTATTTTAATAATTTTTTGACTTTTTATGAAAAGATGTACAAAAAAGTAAAGAGATGATGTGACCTAAAAAAAATAAAAAGATAAAAAGTATATTATTTTTTGTTAACCCAAACAAAGTATAATTGAAGAAAATATATTTTGTCTACTATTTGAGTTAACCTGGTAAAAAATAACAATAACATATCATTTTTATAAAATAAAATTGAGTTTAAATCAAATATTCTAATGAATAATTTTCTTCAATAGAAATTAGTTTTACAGAATTTAACTTGAGATGAAAAAAAAAATTAATACACTTGATTTTTTTAGTTGATAGATTTTTTTTTTTTTTTTTTGACGTAACATGTTAAGATGATAAAAATTAGACTAGGATTGAAAATGATACGATATGAAATAATAAACGATTTGAATTAATGTTGAGGTAATTCTAATATGAATCCAAAATGAACATGATCCAACACGACATGACATGACACTCACTCCTAATTTCAATGATCTATTATTTTGGGGCACTCAGGTTAAAAGTGCATTTCTGAAATTCTTGGGCCAATAGGCTAAAGCAATTTTTTTTTTTTTTTCAAAAAGGTAAAAAAATTTTTTTTTTTTTTTTTTTTTTTTGTGTGTGTGTGGCCAAAATGACATTATTTGTTCAAAAGAATATCTATTTGTTCAAACTTTACCTATCTATTTATCTATTCAAATGTCATTTATCTGTACACATGTCACCTATATCTGCAAATTATTTGTTCAAATGTCGCTTATCTATACATGTGTTTAAATGTCTAACTATTTGTACATGTATCACCTATCTGTTCAATTTATTGCCATTCACTATTGCTGCTAGCTACTACCAACGGTGATTTTTCCGACGCCAATGATTTTTCTAATAACTTTTCAATGGATGTCCTTATTACAAGAAAAAAAAAAAGGTTTAAACTTTAAATTGAATGACATATGGCAGGAACAACCCATTATTTTGTAAGATCTTCCGTATGTATCATTATTAAAAAAATTAAATTTAAATAAGAACACTCCGGTGATAAATTTAAATTTGAATTTTAGTTTCCCAAAGGTCTACACACTAAAATATCATGTATATAAGGACAGGTTTTTACAAAATGATGAAAATACTAATTCATACAAATCTGTTGAAATTGACGTTGTTTGTCTATTTCTTGAAACCATTTCTCTCTCTCTCTTTCTCTTCAAACTCTAGACTTGACGAAAACACCATTGTAGCCCATCTGCATTATCAGAGTGACGTCGGTGGAGGTGGTGACATCACCGATGGTGAGGTGGACCACCGAAAAATGCCACAGTAATTAGACCCTCTTTGTTTCAGAAATGGCAAAGAAGAGAAGGAGGAGAGTACTGGAGGTTCTATGGCCCCGTTTGGTAGAGTTGTGGAAAAGTGATTATAGATTATAATTTAACATATTATGACTTATAGCTGTGGGATTATGAATTTAAGCAGCAGAGTGGTGTTTGGTTAATAACCTGTAAAATAACTTTTTAATGTATAATTATCCTTTCTATCCTTATATGATGTAAAAATGATTATTTTGTCATTTTTTTCGGTTTTAATTTTTTAAAAAAAATATTTCATTAATAAAAGTTAATATAATTAGTATTAATTTGTAACAACCCACATTCATGTCCTAGTCATGTTTACTTGCATTTATATGTTTTGCCATGTTAAGTTGCTGTAACAATCCATATTCATGTCGTAGTCATGTTCATGTTCATTTACATAAGGCCTTGTTAAGTTTGCATTCATGGATCTTGTCTTGTTTGCTTAAGTGTTGCTTGCATGCTTTGTTCCTTCCTTGGTGTCTCAAGCCTAAGTTATGTTAAGCCTAGATCATTCCAAGCCGAGGTCATCTTCAGTCTAGAATTTATCTTGGAACCCCTTTGTTTGACCTCCACCTTCGTCCTGACATATTGGCCGAGATGTCATTATCTAGGCCGAGATGTTCATCACCAAGGCCGAGATGTGTATTATCTAGGCCGAGATGTTACATTTGCACCTAAGTGATCTTGTCCTGGAGTGGTATGACCTAGACCGAGGTGTGGCACATCTAGGCCAAGGTGTGGCACAGCTTAGTCAAGTGTTGTCCTTCCTAGCCGAGGTCATTGTCACCTTAGTTGCCGAAGCTTTGTCCTTAGCCGATGTCATCACTTGCCGGAGTGCCTTACCGGGTAGCTTGTTAGATACACTTTGTCTTACAGATGTCTTGTCAATCTATCACCTTTTTGAGGAGAACCAACCAGCCGTTGCCACGTGTCCGAGCTGAGTGTTAAGTCAGCCGATAGAGAGAGAAAACCTATCATTTCTATATCCTTGTTTTTGAAGAGGAGAGAGAAACTCTAGGAGAGGAAGAGGAGTTCTTGAGAGGAGGTAGATTTCCAAGCTTGATCCCTAGAGATCGAACCGTTAGATCTGTGTTCTAAGGTTAGATTCTTGATCTACTCATGTTGTTCTTTATGTGCATGTTATTGCATTGCATGATTGAATATGATTTGTAAGCCATGCATTGCTTTGAAGTTCGGTTTTAGAAAGAGAAAATAGCATTCATGTGTTCTTCAAGAAAAGCCATGTTTTGATCCGAAACCTCACGCCAAGATCCATGTTTTTGTGTTTGTTTTCACATGATCTTCAAGTATGGGTACCCAGGTCCATGTTTTCGAATTCATAGCATGAAATCCCAGATTTTGTAATAAAGAAGTTATGATTTTAGCATTCATATTCTTCATATTCATGTTCTTCCTGTTCTTCACGGGTGGAAACCCAGATCTCCAAACCTCACTTCCCTAGGTGTAGTCGCCGAGATCACTCTTACCTAGACCTCACACTTAGGCCAAGCATCGTATCTCACCTTGGCCTGCCTTGCATGATCACTTACACCTTTAGTTTGTCTTGTGCGCACCTCGGCATGCAGCCGCACGCCGAAGCCTAGGTAGCCACACCTCGAGGTGTGGGACCTCGACAAAGACCTGATTGGTACCCAACATGTCTTCCTGACATGTAAAACAGTGTTTTAACTTCCAGCATGTTTTCCCAAGATCATTTGCATGCATGTAAGACTTGTTTTGAGAAGTACGTTCAGTGGACTTTGCCATGTGTTTGTAGGACTTAGACCTTTACCTTGATCCCGATGTCCCAAGAACTATGTGAGTGGTATTTTTAATAAAGCCATGTTATAAGGTTTTGATAAAGCTTTGCCTTGTTTTGATAAAAGTATTTGTTAAGCATGAATGATATCCCTATTTTATGTATCAAGTATAAGCTTTGTTTTGGATGACATTCTTGGAACCGTCCTTTCGTGTTTGGGGACTTCAAGCCTAAGTAACACCGTCCTTTCGTGTTAGGGGACGTTAAGCTTAGGTAACATAGTCCGTACGTGCCAGGGGACTTTAAGCATTTGTGGCACAAGTCCTTAGTGTCAGGGGACTATAATGCAACTACACATCTTGTTTTGAAAGTCTTTAGTGCCAGGGGACTATAATGCAACTGCACATCTTGTTTTGAAAGTCCTTCGTGCCAGGGGACTATAATACAACTGCACATCTTGTTTTGAAAGTCCTTCGTGCCAGGGGACTATAATGCAACTGCACATCTTGTTTCGAAAGTCCTTAGTGCCAGGGGACTATAATGCAACTGCACATCTTGTTTTGAAAGTCCTTAGTGTCAGGGGACTAAAATGCAACTGCACATCTTGTTTTGAAAGTCCTTCCGTGCTAGGGGACTTTAAGCCTAGGTAGCACCGTCCTTTCGTGTTAGTAGATGTTAAGCCTAAGTAACATAATCCTTCCGTGCTAGGGGACTTTAAGCCTAAGTAGCATAGTCCTTCCGTGCTAGGGGACTTTAAGCCTAGGTAGCACCGTCCTTTCGTGCTAGGGGACGTTAAGCCTAAGTAGCACCCTTGTTAAGATATCGGCCACCGACGGACTATGAACGGGTGTGGTCGATGCCGAGGTTATGCTTTTGTTTTGCCCGGAATGTCATCACCCCATATTTTAAGTTGACATATGTTAAGTAAGTAAGTAAGTTTTGAAAGGCCAAGGTTCGATTGATGTTTTATTTCAAGTCAAGCTAAGCAATGTTATGTATGATTTTGATAAAGGTATACTATGTATTGTTTTGAAAAGATCTCGGGTATCATTCATTTAACCCCTTTATTACTTGTACCATTCACTGAGTATCCAAGCTCACCCTCCCTATATATATATGTAGGTAACAAGCAAGAAGTCGGCTACGTCGAGATGTGTGTTTTGTATGCATGTTATGTCGACAGTGAGGATGTCGACAATTTTGAAGCTTATGTATTTCGAACATGTCGGCTCGAGAAGCCTTTTATCAAGATGTAATATGTATTTTATTTTGGTTGTATTCAAGTTGTAAAGCTATGTAAAGTTGTATGTCATTTTATTTGACTTATGCACAGCTCTTATGAACCACTCGTATTGTAAATTATTGCTTCCGCACTTGTGAGCCCCATATATTTATACTCTGATTGTGTGTGAACCTTGTAAGTTGGCCTTCGGTAATCTCGGATTACTGGCCATCACGGCACCATCCTACTAATGGCGGTTTGGGGTCGTGACATAATTAGTATCAATTAATATAAAAATTGATACATTTGCTAAAAATGTAATGGAAGTATTATTGTCACAATTATTTTTCATTATAAATTAATTAATATCAATTAATTGCTTAATTAGTATCAATTAATACTAAAATTATTAATTAGTATCAATTAACGGCTTAATTAGTCTCAATTAATACTAAAATTATTAAATAGTATAAATTAATATTAATAATCAACAATTCACTACAAGAATTTTCACTTTTGGCGACTATATTTTTAGTCGCCAAAAGTCATTTTTTAGTCACCTATAGTCTTTAGCGACTAAATTTTTTGGTCGGAAAATTAGTAGCTGAAGAGTAGTCGGGAAAGCTAAATGGCGACTAAACTTAATTTAGTCACCAAATGTCAATTAACGGCTTAATTAGTCTCAATTAATACTAAAATTATTAAATAGTATAAATTAATATTAATAATCAACAATTCACTACAAGAATTTTCACTTTTGGCGACTATATTTTTAGTCGCCAAAAGTCATTTTTTAGTCGCCTATAGTCTTTAGCGACTAAATTTTTTGGTCGGAAAATTAGTAGCTGAAGAGTAGTCGGGAAAGCTAAATGGCGACAAAACTTAATTTAGTCACCAAATGTATTCATTTGCCGACTAAATATTTAGTCGCCAATAGGTTGAAAAATTAAGTAAATAATAAATTTTTGCTGACCAATTTTTTTGTTGCTAAAGCCAATTATTTAGTCACGGAAAAATTTTTAGCTACTAAATTTTTTAGTTGCCTAAAGCAAATACTAGTGTTTTGGCTACTAAAATTTTAGTTGCCTAAAGTCAATCTTTTTTGGCTACTAAAACTTTAGTCGCCAAATACTATTTATTTTGGCTACTAAAAATTTAGTGGCCTAAACATCCACATTTTTGGCTACTAAATTTTTAGTCGCCAAAAGTATTTTTATTCTTCAACTTTTGTTGTTAGCTACAAAATATTTTAGTCGCCAAATATTTGATTTTCTTTTAGGTACAAAACTTTTAGTAGCCAAATGTTTTTTTTTTTATTTTTTTTTACTACAAAACATTTAGTAGCCAAATGGTTATTTTTCTTTTGCCTACAAAAAATGTAGTAACCAAATGTTTGATTTTCTTTTTGCTACAAAACTTTTAGTAGCCAAATGTTTGTTTTTTTTTTTTTTTTGGCTACAAAACGTTTAGTCGGCAAAAACATGATATTATGTTTTATTGCAAATATTATAATGTATCCATAACCTGTTTGTATTCCATGCAACCTGTAATAAGTATATAAATAAAATGATATATAAACTATCAATCATTCCACAATCTGCATCCGTATACAAAAAATAAATTACTTTAACTGTCCAAGTACATACAAACCAACTATTGTCCAAACTAAAATAATAATTCCATACAACATATAGAATCATACAAAAAGTAAAGCCCTCCATATACAAAAATTACATTTACTATACCATGTGAAATAACCATTTGGCATGGTACAAATTACCATCGTAATCTGTACCACGACAAAAGGTGATGTATGTACCAAGCCAAAAATACATCTATGTATCATGACAAAAAATCATGTGTTTGTACGGCGTCAAAATGTGATTTATCTACCATGCCAGTAATTATTTGTTCGCTGCCAAAAGTTTTCTGTATCAGTAATAGTTAACTGCACAAAAGTCGGAGACGACAAAAGTATTATATTACTTCTATACAAAAGTACAATTTCTTCTCCATACACCAAAATATTTAAGTATTATATTACTTAAATATAATATAACACACGTGCGTACGTTTAAAAAATTAGCAAGTTTAAAACAAGGCGTAAACTGAGTTCATATTGGTTTCTGAATATTTTTTCCATAATTTTCCATTATTATGCATCTCCAATACATTCCGTCAGTTGCCACAAGTCCTATTTGTAATGGGGAAGCTGCCCGTGAGAGTTAAACGGAGGTTCAGGGGCTATTTTGAAGTTTTACTCCCGAAACGCCATTTTTCGACTAAGTTGTCGGCGTATTCGGCTCTAAATCCCTATTTACGAGTCCGAATAACATATCATCAGTTGTCACAAGTCATATTTGACATGGGGAAGCTGTTTGTGTCGGTCACATGGCGGTTCAAGGGCTGTTTTGAATTTTCGCCCCTGAAACGCCCTTTTTCGACTAAGTTTTGGACGTATTCGTCTCTAAATCCCAATCTACGAGTCCGAATAACATTCCGTCAATTGTCACAAGTCCTATTTGGCATGGGGTAGCTGTTCGTTTCAGCCACACGACGGTTCAAGAGCTGTTTTGAATTTTCGCCCCAAAACGCCCTTTTTTGACTAAGTTTTGGGCGTATTCGTCTCTAAATCCCAACCTACGAGACAAGTTCTATTTGGCATGGGGAAGGTGTTCGTGTCGGCCACATGGTGGTTCAAGGGCTGTTTTGAATTTTCACCCCCGAAATACCGTTTTTCGACTAAGTTTTGGCGTATTCGTCTCTAAATCTCAACCTATGGGTTCGAAAAATATTCCGTCAGTTGTCACAAGTCATATTTGGTATGGGGAAGCTGTTCGTGTCGGTCACACGGTGGTTTGGGGGCTGTTTTGAATTTTCGCCCCCGAAACGCCCTTTTTCGACTAAGTTTTGGGCATATTCGGCTCTAAATCCCAACCTACGAGTCTGAATTACATTCCGTCAGTTGTCACAAGTCATGTTTGGCATGGGGAAGGTGTTTGTGTCGGCCACACGGCAGTTTGGGGGCTGTTTTCAATTTTCGCCCCCAAAACTCTCTTTTTCGACTAAGTTTTAGGCGTATTCGGCTCTAAATCCCAACCTACGGGTCCGAATTACATTCCGTCAATTGTCACAAGTCATATTTCGCATGGGGAAGCTGTTCGTGTCGGCCACACGGCGGTTTGGGGGCTGTTTTGAATTTTTGCCCCCGAAACGCACTTTTTCGACTAAGTTTTGGGCATATTCGGCTCTAAATCCCAACCTACGAGTCCAAATTACATTCTGTCAGTTGTTACAAGTCCTATTTGGCATGGGGAAGCTGTTTGGGTCGGCCACACGGCGGTTTGGGGGCTGTTTTCAATTTTCGCCCCCAAAACTCCCTTTTTCGACTAAGTTTTTGACATATTCGGCTCTAAATCCCAACATACGGGTCCGAATTACATTCCGTCAGTTGTCACAAGTCCTATTTGGCATGGGGAAGGTGTTCGTTTCAGCCCCACGGTGGTTCAAGAGCAGTTTTGAATTTTTGCCCCCGAAAAGCCGTTTTTCGACTAAGTTTCGGTGTATTCGTCTCTAAATCCCAACCTACGGATCTGAATAACATTCCGTCAGTTGTCACAAGTCCTATTTGGCATGGGGAAGGTGTTCGTGTCGGCCACACGGCGTTTCGGGGGCTGTTTTCAATTTTCGCCCCCGAAACGCCTTTTTTCGACTAAGTTTTGAGCGTATTCGGCTCTAAATCTCAACCTACGGGTCCGAATAACATTCTGTCACTCAAAAAGTTTGGATCCTGTAGGCTATACATGCATGAGCAGTACAAATCTTGAATAACCTTAACTGAAGACAACAGATAATGGACAACCATTTCTTATCCAGAAAAACAGAAAGGAGCAAAGACTGTTTCAAACTACGTATGGGTAGCATAAGTGAAACACTAATGTTCCCAAAGTAGAAAGAAATCAATAAAGAAATAGTATGCCTGCTACTATGGTGAACACCAAGAACATAAGAGCATCTGAGCTTATTATAGTGCAAAGCTATGTCAATAAAGTATATCACACTAAGCTTCAAGAAATGACTTATAGAGAGGTTCAGATTAGTCGAAAAGTATATAGTTAGCAGTAAGCTTCAAGAAATGAAAAAATATCCATGTTGAGTATGCAAATAAAAAATGTCGTTTTAAACTGTCAAATATCCAGACTAGTGTCACTAGATTTCATTCGGTAGTTAATATCCAAACAAAAAAATAATGTGAACTTAGAAAAAACATGGGTACATAGATGAAGCTCCCCAATAAATCATTCATTCAAGGAGAGATGGTAGGCAACTACGCACCAGCAGCTTCTGCCTGTTTTGATATGGCGTAGAATGCTGTTGGATTTGAGAATCCTGGGTTTGACACAGCTGCAGAAGTTGCTGATTTGAAGAGAGTGACGATAGGGCTATCTCCCCCATCTTGGGACTGCAATATTTGCCCATCTGCACCAGGAATCAAGCCTAACCATGGGGCTGTTTGCATGAAATGCGTGATATCTACTTCTCTCTGTAGCACATGTGAGACAAGAACTGTGAGAAGCTTGCAGTTAAAAATTTGATACACTACATTATTACAAGTCAACCTAGTAAGCTCTGATCTAGACTCTTCTATCAAATAACGTAGCTATTAATCAGACATTTGATATCGTTATAATTGACCTGATAGGGAGAGATGCAACTGATCATTATAATTTAGTCTTTACAGATTAAGCAATCAATATCTCTCCCTATCAATCTATAAAGAGTAAATTGCATTACAAAGAAAAAATATTTTTTCATGTCATCAACAAACTTTTGTATGAGAGTAGAGTGCAGAAACTTTTAGCTTAAGCTCTTTGCTTAATTGTTCTACTGTGTACCTATCAAGAGACATTTATACTACTATTTTCATTTAATTGGATTCAATATTTTACCGAATAATCTCAGTTATAAATTCAACAAATACACTTGGTCGTCCGACATTTGCCTGTTCACTAATTTAATATATATGTTAGTGCAATGAAATTTACTTCCCACCCTCTTATGAGGTTTTT
Source organism: Camellia sinensis (assembly GCF_004153795.1). Taxonomy (NCBI): domain Eukaryota; kingdom Viridiplantae; phylum Streptophyta; class Magnoliopsida; order Ericales; family Theaceae; genus Camellia; species Camellia sinensis. Next base: position 1,445,088 of record NW_021025808.1, on the reverse strand, counting down.
AAAGGTATAACGAAAAAAAAAATGCATGAAACTCACCAGAACAACATCAAGAAGCCCCATCCAATATAATACACTTCCAATCTCCTTTATTCCACGAAGAACCTCTGCTTTGAGTTCTGATTTTGAACCCCAGTTAAGATGTTCTTTGACAAGCCTCAAACAACCTGATGTACATACAAATAAACTTAAATCCAAGGAAAAGATACGACTTTTAAATATTTTAGGCAAAATTATATTCTACTCTGAGCTACCCGTTACTCCTCCATCGAAAGTGGCCTGTCCAATTGATTTTGGCAATGCATCTTGCAGTCCTGTAATCATTGGTTCAAGGGTAGTTATCTGAAACAGATCAGCCAGAGAAAGTTAGAGAAAACCACAACTAGAAATCTTAACTGGGGGTGGGAAAATGAAATTTCAGCCATTTAAGAAAATTAAGATCGCAACACAGTTGCTCAGGTTTATTCAATTTCTGTTCATTCTTTTTCAGTTCATACTAGGGTATTTATGATGTGTGAATGTTGACACACCCTTAAGCTTTTAAAGTGCTAGTTGCAGTACAAATATGATTAACTAACTGACATGAGACATAAGATAACATGAGATGATGATACATAGGTTGAGAAAAAAATGGCAAGATTCTTAAGGTTTCTTCCTTTATATACCTGGTTTTGGCACTTTGGCGGGTTGCCTGCAATTTAAGAAAACCTATAGCCAGCCACACTTGCTCTCTATTCCCTTTCCTTATCATCATATTGCCCTTCTCCTTTTGTTTTTTCTTCTCCCATACTCATCCCTCTTTTCTTTCCTAAGCAAGGTTAGGTAGTGCAGTGAATCTCATAGGTTGGACAGAAAACTTTTCCCCATTATCCAGGACAAAAACGAATGAGGGATCAAGTAGCTCACTGAAGAATTTCATAACCCAAAAAACCAAAACAGAAAGAAAGAAATAGTAAGATAAAAAATCTTAATAGGACAGGTGCAAACCACAGAGCAAGAGCATTTAGGTAGTGCAGTGAATCTCATAGGTTGGACAGAAAACTTTTCCCCATTATCCAGGACAAAAACGAATGAGGGATCAAGTAGCTCACTGAAGAATTTCATAACCCAAAAAACCAAAACAGAAAGAAAGAAATAGTAAGATAAAACAATCTTAATAGGACAGGTGCAAACCACAGAGCAAGAGCATACCTTGCTGCCCAACTTTTGTAATAGGTAAAAATTGTCTCACACAGCTTTGAAACAAATATATCAAAACAATGATCCACCTAAAAAAGAAAACAAAATATTCACAACTGAATAAAATACACGTCATTGAGACACTCATAGTGAGTTTGAAGCTCGGAGTGGAGATTTTTTGTTCTCATAAGCACTTTCTTCTCTTTCTTATCTACAACTAATGGAACCTGCCATACATTTTCTAGAGGCAAACTCCATATCCCCAAATAAATCCTTTAAACTTTTGTTTATTAAATTCAATATTTATTTGACCGTCATTGAACATTGTTCTTAACCTTTAGCCATTACCGAAAGACCTCAAACGTGTTCATTTAATCAATTGTTGATCTTATACATATATATAAATATGTGTGTGTGTGGATGGGTTTTAAAGTTTGTTTCCAAACATTTCCTTGCATTTTATAATTTTTTTTTTTTTTTTTCATTTCCCTTATGATTCAAAACTTTTCTGAAACTTTTCCATTTCAAAGCTGACCAAATGGAACACCAAAAAAAAACTTCAATCCTTGCTCACCTCCATTAAATATTAGCTTTGATGCTGGAAGTTCACCAAAAAGTTTCAGATTGTATAACAAGGGAAAACATATTATATGCAGATTTTCCATGCACAAGAAAAACCTCCACAAAATAGACAAAAATCATCAAAGAATCTTCACAAGAAAAACTTCACTTTTTTCAATTTTATTCATTCACCTCAGCTTCAATTTCATCATAGAGAAAGCGTTGCCTGAGAATAACTAATGCTTGCAGAGCAGAATCATTATAGATGCCAAATGGCATTAAAACACTCTCCAGAAGACCTGCATTTTGGGACTCAATCATATGATTCACCAGCATCCAGGGAAGAGAGCATTCAACAGGAAAACTGCATATCCAGATAACATGGAGAGAAAGCATATCCAGATAACATGGAGGATACACACTTTTTATGAAGTAATTTTATTCAACCATGGCAGATGGGGCATATACCAACAAAAGAAGAAAAAAAATTAAATAAATAAATAAATAAAATAAAATAAAATAAACTATAAACCCTCTCCAAAAGAAAGCTCTCCCGAAAAATCTAAAAGAGCAAAGGATGTTTCACAAATTTTCCTCTAAGCCAAAAGTGAAACTACGATATAAAGTGGCCTTTAACCTATGTACTGATATTTCACTCTCTTGAAAAGTAAGTGATGCAGTGCCAGAAAGAATAGTACAGCTCCTACACCAGATTCTCTTTGCCCCATATATATTTATATATATATATGTATGTATCTTCCCCAATCTATCTGCTAGTTTACAAAATAAGATAGTCAAAAGGCACAATGTATCAAATACCCAGAAATTGAAACCGTAAAACAAGAAATTGAAACCGTAAAACAAGTAAGGTGCATCAAATTGACTCTAAAAATGGGTCAACGGAGTGAGAGTTTCAAGCATGAGTAAATATCTGGAAATTGAAACCCTAAAGCAAGGTGCATATATAACTCTGCTTATTACAAATATACCTAATAAAAAAAACAAAAACAAAAACTGCACATACATATATATGTATATATATATGATTATAGATTGTGGGAGAGAGCGAGAAAGTGAGAGACGGACGCACGGACAGAGTGTGAAGCAGAGCGCGAAAGCGAGAGAGAGAGAACCTGTGATGTGCAGCTGCGACGGTGGTGAGTTGCGCCGGTGGCGGTGGCGGTGGCCGTCGCATGGCGCCGTACGGTAGGCTACGGCGAGAGGACTGATTTGTGTGAGATTTGGTGAGGTGTGCGTGAAATGTACACTAACAGCTACCAATCTTCTATTTAGTCGCTAAAAAATTAAATTTTGCCGACAAAATTGAAATTTAGTCGCCAATTATAAATATTTATCGACTAAAATATTTTAGTAGCTATATATTTGAACCAATGCCGACAAATTAATTTTTGGTCACCAAATATTATACTTTCGGCGGCTAAAAATGTTTTAGTCGGCAAAGGTGCATTTTTTTGTAACGATTGTTATTAATTACTATCAATTAATAATTAATTCATTACAAAAGTATACAATATTAATTTATTAATAATTAATATTGATTTTTTTAATTAATATTGATTTTTTTTCTTTTTCTTCATAAATATACAATTTTTTATTTATTAATAATTAATACCAATTAATATTGATTTTTTTCGTTTTCGTTAGAAATATATAATTTTTTACTTTTTTAATTAATATTAGTATTAATATTAATTAATATTAATATTTGGATATTGACGAGGGCATTTAAGTAATTTTAGCCCCCACACTAGCTATGCGGTTAAGTCAAAAATTTAAGCACCCCTAACTAGCTTTTGAGATAAGTTGAGAAATAACTTAATTTAAGTTATAAGTTGGTGAACTTAAACTGCACCAAACACAATATTTTAACTTAAATTAAGCTAAAAGCTGAAATAAACGATTTATAAGCTCTACCAAACAGGCCTGATGTGACTTAAATAAGATGATATGACTTAAATAAGATAATAACTTTTTGACTTTTTTTAATTATGCCAAACCAAACCTACATTTTAATAAATTTTATAAATGTTAATAATTATTGAAGCTAATTGGATTAGATCGTATCACATTATCTGTACTTGGAGTAGTTTTGGTCACGTGGTGTGGTGTGGTGTGGTGCTTAGGACACGTGCCATGACATCACGCGTATCGTCACACTTTGTCAGATTTATTTTGATTAGAGAAATGCTTTATATCACTAATTAGCGGTGACTCTAATGATGTGACAGTTGGTCTTACCTACTGCTACGGTGTGTTTGTGCCTTTTTTTTCACAGTCCCGATTCATACCTCTAATTTACCTGCTCTAAACGTAGCTCTAAACAGGTGGCACCCAACAAGGAAGATGAAGCACATTTGCACGTATAGTGCGTGTGCTTCACGTACTGTGTAAAAAAATTAAAAATTCCGCTCAAATGTAAAACAAAGGTAAAACAGAGTTACAAAGATATTTCAAGGTCTTTCCAGATCTACGAGTTGTAGAGCTCTCCTCTTCTGTCCCTCTCCTCCACCGTCCGGCGTCTGGTCCCTCCACTGTCCGGCGTTCGCTGTCTCCCTCTTCGTCTCTATCTTCTTCTCCCTCTCGATCTTCCCTCTCTCGCTCTGAAAGCATTTGCAGATCTATCCTCCCCCGTTCCTCTCCTCCACCGTCCGACGTCTTCTCCATTGTCCACCGTCCGGCGTCTTTTTCCTCTCAGATCTTCGTCCTTACTGTGTCAGCCTCAGGACAGGCTGCTAGCGACATGGTTGGCTGGAAAAGTTGAGGACATTGCTTGTTTTTTTTCCTGTGGTTGTAGTGACAACTGGTTGTACATGTATGTATAAATGATAAGTATTGGCAAAGCTTTCTGGTTCTGGGTTGAAGAACAATGACTCACTGGATTCAACAAAGAGCAAAATGTTTAATTTTATTGCTATATTAGCTGCTTTGTTTTGTTTTTCCACAAAGAGCAAAATGTTTAATTTTATTGTTATCAAAGTCAGAATATTTCTTTAAGGAACAAAATGCAAAATGATTCATACTTTATAAGGTGAAAGATGATTTACCGATAAGAATGGAATGAAATGAAGTTGTCATTTTTCATCTCCTTGAAGAATAATTATTCATTTATGATATTAATGCTTTTTTCATCATTTTTATAATAAACCAAACAAAATCAATATTCTACTGTGAATTATTATCTGAAAAAGCATTCTATTGTGAATGATCATTTCACTACCCTTGCTCTTATGAACTAAACACAACCATAAATCATTAATATACTTTCACCATCATAATGTGATTAATGGGGTTCAAACTGGTGACCTCACACCAAAGTTCTTATGCTGCAGAATTCTTATCTTCTTAAAAACACATCATATTTATATCAACATTCATTGCCTTTCGCACCAGTCAATTGTAACAACTTTTTATTCCATTCTAAACCAATGCTTCCTTGATACAATAAAAAACTTGGAACACTAACAAACAGAGACTTTCTTTGAATTCACTATAACAAGCAATAGTTCAAATCCACTGTTTCTTCCACAACTGTCGACCCAGTTGGCTTCCTTGGGATTGCAAGTTGGTAGTTTGGGTTGATCAACGTGTCCTGCTCAGGCGGTAGGAATTCCTGGCCCTGCTATTGATTTTGGCAATGGGATTTTGTTCTTGTTCCTAGCCAACTCCAGCAGAACCTGATGCATTGTTGGGGATAGCAGATTATTGACTTTTCAAATCAAAATACTAGCAATAATCTTCTACTCATTTTTGTTTTCCTCTGAAGAAAATCTAGTTCTGAAGATGTTTCAAACCTACGAACAATGGTATATGAATAAACACCGTTGAATAAACATCATTCGATGGTTTGGGTCGCTCTTTGGAACGGAGACTCGGTCGACAACAGAAGATACAAATTTGATCAGCGGTTGGACAGAGAGTCGAGAGAAGACAGAGAGTCCTCCTTAATCCGGCGGGACTGACGAGAAGCGAGAAGCGAGAGAGTCGATCGTCAGGAGGATCGAGGGAGACAGAGAGGCTTGCAGACAGAGTCGATCGTCAATGGGGTTCGAGTAGAGCTGCTCTCCGTCGGGGAGTAAGAGGTCGAAGACAGCAAATAGAGAGAGAAAGAAGAGAAGGTTTTGAATATAGAGAGAGAAGATTCTGAAAATAAATTGAAATTTGAAATCAAGAATGAGAAAGAGAGAAAGGCGAGTTAGAGACCGTGTTGCCACTAACGTGCCACGTCATTAGTGCCCGCTCTAGAGCTCTTGCTCTAGAGCTCTGAAGCATTTTTGTTTTTTTCAGTTGCCACCTCACTAGTGGTGGAATTAGTGATGGCAAATTAGTGGTCTATAACATTACTCTTTTGATTATATTTTAATGATTTGAATTATTTATATTACAACATATAAAAAATAAAATTAATCGAACAAATATAATTTCATGATCAAGTCAAATAATAATCTTAAGAAATTATTAAAATTATATTTATTCTTTATTCTTTTAAACATAAACGTGAATTTATTATAAATTATAAACATTTCACTAATTTGAATATTTTTAAATTATATATTATATAAACGATTCGAATTATTGTCCTCTTGTATACCCAATAGCCCGTCTAATCATGTCTAGTCTATAGACCACACATTGGATTCACTTGGAAAGTCGGTTAGCTTTTTGATTTTTTGATTTTTTTAAAAAATTTCGTTTGAAAAAGGATTTTTTATTTTTTTGACTTTTTGTAAGATAAAGAATATAATAATTATGGGTTAAATGTAATATTTTATATTGAGCTAAAAAACTTGTTAATCTTAAGAAATTATTAAAATTATATTTATTCTTTATTCTTTTAAACATAAACGTGAATTTATTATAAATTATAAACATTTCACTAATTTGAATATTTTTAAATTATATATTATATAAACGATTCGAATTATTGTCCTCATGAACACCCAATAGCCCGTCTAATCATGTCTAGTCTATAGACCACATATTGGATTCATTTGGAAAGTCGGTTAGCTTTTTGATTTTTTTATTTTTTTAAAAAGTTTCGTTTGAGAAAGGATTTTTTATTTTTTTTACTTTTTGTGAGATAAAGAATATAATAATTATGGGTTAAATGTAATATTTTATATTGAGTTAAAAAACTTATTTTATCTTTTTATAACTAAAATAGTCCCAATCTTCTTCCCAAACGAAGTCATTCATGGATAACCTCACATATCATTATGTACTACAAAAACAAATTATTTCATTACAAAATATAAATCCATCAAAGAGTTGCATTTGAGGATATTGAATTGAAGAAAAAATATATATATATATATATAAGGGTCGCTTTACAGTGTCAATATAAATACTTTAAAAAATATATTTGGTTTGTAAATTTGAAAAGTGACTTAAAAAGGGTCCTTTCCAACTACCTAATAGAGATGAGTTAATTAACATTATTCTGCTCAAAATTTTTATTCATTATTTGATTAGAAACCCTAATATAGATGAGTTAATTAACATTATTCTTCTCAAAAATTTTATTCATTATTGATTAGAAACCCCAAATAATTGATGTCACATAATATTCCGAAAATATTGAATTTACTCAAATAGTGCTGCTTATTATCCCCAATAAATAAATGGAAAATACTTTGGACCCCCACCACCCCCCACTGATTTTTGATTGGATGAAAACTTTTTTTTTTTTTTTTTTGACCTTGCCCTCACAACCCCCCATGTGGAGGTGGGGGGTGCTGGGGTCACCTCCCACTGGGGGTCCCCAGGGCTCTAAATAAATATATGCATAACCAGTAAAAGAATAAACAAGTAAATCATATATATATATATATATATATGTATGTATAACAATGCATTTTCATTATTTTGTATGTGCAAAAAACCTTGGTAGACTGAAAGCAAAAGTATGGGACTCATTCATAAAACAAATGAGTCCCATTTTTTTTCACAATCTCTTCCCTTTTATGACAAAATCCAAGATCCAAACACCACACAATTAAATAATACCAGGTAGAATCCGATTGAGAGGATGATCTTAGCTATTTGATCAACACATTATAAATTTGATTGTTGAAAGGAGTTTGCTCTATTGGTTGCAATATTTCAATTGCAGTGATCTTCTCCTCTGAGCAGAACTCGACTTACAGACTTGTTATATAGAGAACCTGAAATGGATTTTGTTTTTTTCATTATGCATGCTCCGGATTGAGTGCTAAGGCCTCCTGGTAAATCATATCCTTTATCTGCTCTTCGCCCAAGGCTTGTTCAAAATCAAAGGAGAATGGCTCTAGGCAGACTGGTTCATCAGCTGCGTCATATAATCTTGCAAAGTAAGGATGGGCTAATGCTTCCTCAACTGCAGCCATAAAATGTTTTTTGCATTTAAAAATAAGCAAACTAAGGTTAAAATCAAAAATAAAGTCACAAATGTGATGTGTAAAACTTTTGACATGCAATTGAACATTTGAATCCACATGTAAAGTGTTATATAGACCTTATGACAGTGTTGTAATGAATTTCATACTGATTGTAACTAATTTAGTCAACGCATATATAATGACAAAATATATCTAAAAAAAATAGGGCTTCTTAAAAATTTTGAAAACCAATTATGTTGCCCTCTACGAACAAGTCCAAATTATTCATTTGCACAAAGCTTTTTGCATGTTCATATTATGACACCTGTAACTTCTCTGTTTGAATATCTGAATCAGAGTTCACACTCTGATTAATAACTGCTGTCGAAGGTACCTTTTGTTTTGTTAATTTAAACATCAGTGACAAGTAGCTGATTGCAACTTGTGTATCAACCGCCAACTATAGGCTATGTTTCTGCACATTGAGTGAAGACTTCCACATACATAAATGAGTTTTTAACTTGACCAAGAAAACTGTTCCTCATCTACTTCATTGAGTTGACATTGTCAAGGAGATCAACCACTTCCATATGGTTTATTTTCTTAACTAAAATGCTTTCTAGGATGCTTTTTGACATTACAAGGCAGAATCACTTTGATATCATCATTTCATAGTTCCTCCTAACTCATCCCTCCGACCAAAACTAATAAGTAATATTATTTGGTAAATCCACGAAGCAAGCACCAAGTCTTATTAACAAATGGTCAATAACAAACTGTGACGGCTATTCTTACCAAACGATGTTCATAAATCAACAATTAGCCAAAGATATCCAGAGATGCATATGAACCCTAATCTTACCAAACGTTGTTCACAAATCAACAATTAGCTAAAGATATCCAAAGATGCAAAACTAACAAAACAGGATCATGTCCATTTTCATCAATTAGACATCAATCATGACATCTGCTCTTTGGTTTGGCTTGCTCCACCCTTAATTTTTCTGTCTTCTTTTTCTCATTAGTTGGTTATATATTATGTGCCATATTATTTTCTTTTTCTATTCTTTGCTAACCCAGCTTTGTTAGGATATGAGGAGGATGGATTAATCTGATGGGCCTTTGGTTATGGTTGCTAGGGGAAGGGTCAGGAAGAGAGTGTCTGGTTTTGTTTTGAAGGGTCCTTTGTTCTTTACCTTTTTAGAGGAGAGAGTAGAAAACCAGAGTCCAGAGTTTTTTTAATAATTAATTACCCAAAGGTCCTTTTTGAAGTGAGGCGAGTAGGACATTTTTGGTTCAGTTAGTTGAGATTATCTGTGGTTCCACTAGCTGTGCAGTTGTTCCATTTTCCTGTTGGTAGTTGTCATTTTAGGAAATCAAACCGTTTCATGCCTTCACAAAAGAAGAGAAAACAATTTCACTCCAAAAATTAGAACACCATAGAGAAAACAATTGTTGATTGCACATCCACCATCACAATCAAAGCACATACTGATGTAAGAAATTCAAGGACGTGAGATTCATTCATAGCATCTGTTACACTTTTCGTCAAGGCTTGACCAAATAAAAAATATTTCGAAGCAACATATACATTAAATACAGTAAATAAACAGTTTTGCTTCAACCAACCACTTTAATATTTTTTTTTTTTGATTACTCTTTCCAAAAAACAAAAAAGAAACCAACTGCTTTAACATTGTCCAAGCTTATGGTGCCACTTTTGTTTGGTTCCAATAGCATAGACTGCCCCTTCAAAGCCTGCCAAATAACATGAGGAAAAAATAAATAAAAAATTGGGAAACGAACTATTAGAATGTTTACAACAAGAAAATAACATGTCAAATGGAAAACACAAATTGAATAGAAAACAAAACAAATGCAAATTAAGCATCACCAGACAAATAATGTCAAAACATGACTTCAAGGGAGCATAATTTCCGATGGTCATTAGAACTACATCTCACGATCCAACTGGGGGTATTTTTGCAATCAGATTACTTTAATATATATTTTGAAGTAAGGGACAAAAACTGCAAATTTTCTATTTCTATTTTCATAGGCATATTAGCAAACATGTGGTGTGCATAATTTACACATGCATTGAGGAAACAAAATGATAAAAATCTCTCTCTTTTATTTCATATGTATTAGTAAATTTCGTAGGATAATCATTTCAGAAACACATAATATAGAAAAAGGATCAAAGCAATCCATGAAAATTTAACAAAGACTATCAAAATCCAATTACCCAAATAAGGCTGGTAAACTTTTTGTTCATTGAGACATATTGACAAACACTTGGTGTGTATCTATTTAACATATACCTAGGAATGAAAACTGTGTGGGTGAAAATCTGACCACACTGCAATCTTAGTATCCAGCTGGAGAGCACCGGCAGAATAGATGGCACCTGACTAACCTGCAACAGAAAGAGAAGACTCCGGTGGTGATTCACCACCCGGGGGTACTCCGACGATCAAATCAGTACTCAATATCTCTCAAAGATAATTAATAGTGCTAAACTCACTAGCTTGAGCATAAAAAGACATACCTTAGACCCATGGATGTGCCTCTCTTTTATAGCCAACTCAATCCTAGTCCCAATGGAAGCCTAACTCCAATGGACTCATGATTACTGCTAATCTTGGACTCCTAATAGGATCAGGATAAGCTCTCTAAGAGTCTCATCTTTACCCAAACTGAAGTCTCCTCCCATTCTAGGACTCTTGTTCTTTATCTGCTTATCTCGTATTCCAGTATTCTCGTTGATAACCTCGGCCTAACCGAGATCATCTCGGCATCATGACCAGGACACGTGGCACCTCGGCTGGCACTTCGATGACACCTCGGCCACGTGTTGTCATTCAAAAATTATATCCCCACAACTGCCCCCTAGGTTCTATTACCTCGGCATCCTGAGGTGATGGAACCTATATCATTCCCTCCATTTAGCACGTCGGCTAAGCTTGTTTCATCATCTATTGCCGAAGTCAGAACTCGTTGGCTCAATATGATTGAGACCTATAATCTGCTTTCATCAATACTTTGGAACCAACAACCAAGTTCGTCCAAGTTTTTCAACCGAAACCGTCCTCCTAGCCGAGGTATTTGTTTCATTAAATCAAAAACTCCAAGTGTTTTACCACTTCCCTGTACTTTTGCCACTGTTCTTGGCCCTATACTTCTTGGATTCTTTATGCTCTTGATAGACCATCTCTGTTCTTGATTCTGAAACTCGTTCTTGTTTCTATTTTTTGTGTCTTTTCCAGATTCGTGTCTTCAATTTTTTTTTCATAGACTTAGGTTTGGGATTTGTCTATAGAACCCACAATTTAGAAAAAACTGAAACGAACTTCCTCTAGATCCATACAAACCCTTACCAAAGTGTACTTTTAGGTTTCTAGCCGAGGTCCTTTAAACCTTCCAAAAATACTTCTTCTTGAAATCCGATATCTCCATTTAAGCCGACATCATGGGTATGTGGAAACATAGGGTAAACACCCCCTCCAAACTAGAATTCTTTAGACAAGAGTTTGAAATCCCAGCCGACGTCCATCTGAGGTTGCTTGGGGATGATGACTCCATCATGCCTACTGATGACTCCATGCCTTTCCCTGTGGTAGCCTTCATTGAGTGTGGACTTCGGCTCCCACTCAACACCTTTTTCCGTGAAATACTTCATTATTACAAGTTGAACCCAATGCAACTTTCCATCAATTCCTATCGAACCATCAATGGTATCATAGCCTTAGCCACAAACAAGAAAACGCTAGGATCACATTAGCTGACATCCAATATTGCTACACTATGTGTGGCCTCAAAAAAGACACCAGCTATGTTTACTATCTCAAGCCGAGGTCCACTGAATACAAAATTGTTACCGACCTTCCTGACTCCAATAAGGGAGCTGGGGACAATTATTTCATTACTTTGGGGAACTAAGAGTTCGCCCCAGATGAAGACCTCCATCTCTTCTCTCTCCTTCGATCAGTCTTTGTAGAGGGCAATGGTAAGAGCCCTGCATTCATACCTACTTGTTTTAAAGTTTTTCATACTTTATCTATTTCTTAATGTTTGTTTTTCTTGCTGCTGTTCCTAAGCCACCAAAGAACTTTCGCCAATCCTTCATTCCCAGCAAGGATTTGAAGAAACTCTTGAACCTGCCAGTCCATAAACGAACGGTGCCTCTGTTTCTCAATTTTATTCCAACATAAAAGTCAGTTCTGCCCGACGTCCCTAGAAGGAAGAAGAAAAGCCTTTCTCCACCATCTGCCACAACTCCACAAACCGCATCCACATCTCGGACAGACCAAGGGTCAACCTCTGATCCAGCTGAGCAACCGTCAACCTCGGCTCCATACTTGATTCCAATATCCCAACGCCGTCATCGACACCGAACAGTTTCTACTTCCGAGATGGGTCGCCCAAAACCAATGGCAAAAGATCTCTTGGCCAGCATCACTTCCGATGTTGATGCACAACCAACACAAACCCTGCCTCCTCCAAAGCCAAAACGAATCAAAAAGGCTCAGCCAAAGGCAAAGGTGCCTCAGATCGATTCTGAGGATACCTGGCCAACTTCCAAATCGGCTTCGAGTGAGAAAACTGCCTCTGTTCCTGCGAAGAGGTCCGCCGAAACGCTTCCATCCGATTCTACCAAATCCAAAAGGTCGAGGTCATCTTCTGCAACGACCTCGGGGTCTAAAAAGCCTGCTGCCCCCTAGGCCCCAAAATTACCTTGGAAGATAAGCCAGTCATGGCCAACGATAGCGCCAAGGACATCAATGTTGGCGTAGCCCTCAGTACTGCTCTGCTTCTCCCTGGTGATCTTGATCGAAACGCCGGGTTGAGTGAGTATGAAAATTACGCTCTGATGCTTCAACGTTCTGTTCATGTAAGTGTCTTTCATCTGCCACTTTTTTCCTTCTTTCTCATACTTAGAAATTTTCTAATAACTTCTGTTTTGTTCAATTTCAGGCCATCCATCATGCCCATTCTTTCTCTGTTCAATCTTTTGAAAATCGAGAGAAGTTGGCTGAGATGAAGAGGGAGTTCTCTGCTCTTCAAAAAACCAACAAGAGTTTACAATCAAAGATGAAAAAGTTGGAGGACCAAGCCGAGGCTGCAATCAAAGCCCAAACTGACGTCGAAGAGAAGGCTGAATCTGCCGAAGCCATCAGAAAGGTTTCCGAGTCCCAAAGAAAAGAGGCCGAGGAGAAGATGGCCCAAGTCGAAAAAAAGCTTCAAGAAGCCTTGGCCACCAAAGAGGCTGAAATCAAAGATGCCGACGATAAGGCATATGCTCAAGGTATGGCCGACGTCATGAAATTCAAGTGAAGCAGGCATGCAACAAGGGTTTCACCCTTGGTTGGATGTCTCTCCTAAAGAAGCTTAATGTCCCCGAGGACTCACCCTTCAGAAATGCGGACCTCATTCCACTTCCATTCACTCTAGCCCCAACTCCAACTCTAGCTCAATCTGACAGTGACTCTGAATCTGAGGAGGAGATTTTGGTGAGGAAGCCAAAATATGCTACTGGGGTCAAGTCCCCTCCTCAGAATGAGCAAGTCCTAGACTTGACTCAAGATGAGGAATGTGATGAGGTTCCCAAAGACGCTGTTCCTGAGAAGGCATCAGCCGACGTCACAATTGCCGATAGGAGCCTTGATGAAACTTTGCAAGAAATTGATGCTGAGCTTGCGGCAGAAAAGGCAACCGAGGTGGCTTCTCAACAGCCTTCCGAGGTCCAAACCCAACCAGTTGCTGATGTTGAGGAATCTTAATTTCTATGTCTTTTCTTTTGTACTTTGTTTTTCTTTGTTTTTGAAACAATTTAAGCCCTCCGTATGGCCGATATGCCCTCTCTTTGTTGAATGCTAATACAACTTTCCTTCACTGAGTTCTTGTACCTTTGTCTTCTTTTGACTGCTTTTGCGTGATTCTATACTTAGAATATTCTACATGTCTTTAACATACTCTTCCTTCTTTGTGCAATCTTCCCGGGGTGACACACCTCGGATAGACAAACTTCTCGGTTTAACTTAACTTGTAAACTTTTAACAAGTGTTGAACATCATACTGGTTTAACTCAACTTGTAAATTGCTACAAATTTCAACAAGTGTTAAACAATGATTTCGGTTTAATTTCAACTTGTAAATTTTCCACAAATTTCAACAAGTGTTAAACAATGATTTCGGTTTAACTTCAACTTGTAAATTTTCCACAAATTTCAACTAGTGTTAAACAGCTTTGTCTTCTCTCTATCCCCTAATGTGAACCTGAGTTCCACTTGGGTTCTCATTATTTATGCATTCCAAAAACAACATTATGTATCTTTATCAGTCACAAGTGTTGAAGAATCTTGCTAAAATTTTATTTATGACGTCGGCAAAAAATAAGTCAAATCTCAATGATAGAAAAATTTCAGGCTACAAGTGTTCCAGGGTCTTGGCAACTCTTTGCCCTCATTATCTTCAAGCCGATATGCCCTATTGCCTAGCACCGAGATGATTCTGTAGGATCCTTCCCAATTTGGGCCAAGTTTGCCTTCTCTGGGATCCTTCTTGTTGCCAACGACTTTTCTTAAGACGAGGTCACCAATCTGAAATTCCCTTGGGTTAACCTTCTTGTTATAAGCTCTAGCAAGCTATTGCTGGTATGTTGTGAGCTAAATTGCAGCTTTCTCTCTTTGTTCTTCTAGAAGATCTAGATCTCAGGCTAAGAGTACATCATTAGTCCCGTTCTCTACCCCCTGGGTTCTGATCTCAGGGATACCGACCTCCAGTGGAATGACTGCTTCTTTTCCATAAGCCATGGCAAAAGGGGATTCCCCTGTTGATCTTCTCGGCGTAGTCCGATATGCCCAGAGTACACTGGGTAGTTCATCTACCCACTTTCCTTTTGCTGCCTACAGCCTCTTCTTTATCCCATCCAAAATTACTTTGTTGGATGCTTCTGCTTGTCCATTGCTTTGTGGAAAGCTTGGGGTTGAAAAGTAGTTCTTGATCTTGAACTTTGCACAGAAGTTCTTGATTAGTTTACTGTCAAATTGAGTTCCATTGTTTGCAACAATTGCTCTTGGAATCCCAAACCTGGTGATAATGTTTTTCCAAATGAAGTTCTTCACGTCCACATCTCAGATCTTGGCAAGAGGTTCAGCTTCTATCCATTTAGTGAAGTAGTCCGTTGCTACCAGCAAGTACTTCCTTTGTCTAGTTGCTTGGGGTAATTTCCCAACGAGATCCATACCCCATTGGGTAAATGGCCAAGGACTGGATACAGGATTCAGGTCAGCAGCTGGCTGGTGTATCAAATGTGCAAACCTTTGGCATTGTTCACACTTCTTCACGTAGGCTTTTGCATCTTTTTGCATGTAAGGCCACCAATACCTCTGGGTAATGGCCCTGTGAGCTAGTGATCTGCCCCCAGCGTGGCTTCCACAAATTCCTTCATGGATTTCATATAAAAAATCTTCAACCTGCAAAGGGTGTACACACCTTAAAAGGGGTCTAGTGAAGGATCTTCTGTGGAGGTGTCCCTCTGTTGTTAGACTGAATCTTGCCGACTTCAATCTGATCTTGTGTGCCTCCTTGTGGTCGCCTGGCAGCTTTCCTTCTTTCAGGAATGCAACAATTGCGTCCATCCAGCTTGGTCCCATGTCCATGCATATTGCTTCATGCTCTGTGGATAGTGGCTCGATGCTCGTGCCCGACAAGTAGTCAATCATTATTGTCCTTGCTTTTCCAGGTTGTACTACACTAGCTAGGTTGGCCAATGCATCGGTGTGGCTGTTATCATCTCAGCTTACCTGAAGTAGTCGGCAGCTTTGAAACAAGGAAGACAGCCTGATAACCTCCTTTGCATACGCCGACATTTGTTCATCTCAGGCTGTAAACTCGCCTGGTTAACTATTAGTTGTGAATCACAAAAAACTATTAACTCATCTGCTTGCACTGTTGCTGCCAGCTTTAGTCCTGCAATGAGTGCTTCATACTCTGCTTCATTGTTTGAGGCCTTGAACCCCAAACGAATTGATTGTTCTAGTACCTGCCCATCTGGGGATATAAGCACTACTCCTGCCCCCGCTCCCTGTCGGTTTGAACTCCTATCAACGAACAGTCGAAAGGAGTCGCCGATGTAAATGATGCAGGGTCTGAGTTTTTTCTTTTTTCTTTGTTCTTTCGCCTTTGACTGAGCTTCTCCTTGCTTGGTTGGACATCATTCATCCTGGCTTAACAGAGCCCAATGTTCAATGGATTCTGGCGTGAACTCGGCCACGAAGTCGGCTAGAACTTGGCCTTTAATTGCTGTCTTTGGCCTGTACTCCAGGTCATACTGGCCTAGGGTGACTGCCCACCTGGCTATTCTTCCTGTCAGGTCTCCTTGTTGCAGTAAGGACTTCAAGGGGTGCTCTGTTAGCACCACAATTTTATGGGCCTGGAAGTAATGGTTCAACTTGTAATCCGAGATTACCGAAGTCCAACTTTCAAAATTCACACACACAGAGTATAATTATATATGGGGCTCACAAGTGCGGAAGCAATAATCTTAAAATTACAAGTGGTCCATAAGAGCAGTGCGTAAATTACATGGAATGGCATACAACTTTGCAAAATATTACAACTTGGATTCAAATACAATAAAGTACAAAATACATTCTACGTCTTGATCAAAAGGCTTCTCCAGCCGATATGTGTACATTACAAGCATTATAAGCCGAGAAACATAGTTTTCAAGACTGCCGACATGTAAACAAGTTAAGCCGACGTAAACACAAAAACCCAAAACAAGCTTGCGAGTCACACCTAGGCGTCACCGCCTTCCTGCTCATCACCTACATATATATATAGAGAGGGTGAGCTTGGATACTCAGTGAATGGTATAAGAAATAAAGGGGTTTGCATGACTGGTATTCAAGATCTTTATCAAACTATACATAACATAGTTGGTACAAGTCAAGGGATGAATCAAGTCTATCTTCCAAATCTGTCAAGTTTCAAAGGATGCTTACTAACATCATTATAATACAGGTGATGACATCTCGGCAAACAAAACCCACTCGGTAAACCATCAGTGGCAAACAAGACAAGACAAGGCAAGACAAGGGAGATATCGCAATTCAATGGTGTCGTTGCATTATAGTCCCCGGACACTAAGGACTTTGCTACTAATGCTTAGAGTCCCCTAGCACGTACGGACTTCCAAACTTTGTGCTACAAATGCTTATAGTCCCTTAGCACGTACGGACATCCAAACTTTGTGCTACAAATGCTTATAGTCCCTTAGCACGTACGGACTTCCAAACTTTGTGCTACAAATGCTTATAGTCCCTTAGCACGTACGGACTTCCAAACTTTGTGCTACAAATGCTTATAGTCCCTTAGCACGTACGGACTTCCAAACTTTGTGCTACAAATGCTTATAGTCCCTTAGCACGTACGGACTTCCAAACTTTGTGCTACAAATGCTTATAGTCCCTTAGCACGTACGGGGCATTCCTCAAGGCTAGGTCAAATCAAAACAAACACAGTTCTTTATCTTGGGGAAATCATGCTGGGCAACTGCCAGGTCTAGGCCGAGATCCCACACCTCCTTGCCGAGGTGTTGCCTCGATGGCCACATTCAGCGGAATGAAGTCGGGACAAATCTGGGTTTCCCTTTCTTGAAGAACATGATGAACATGAAGAACATGAACATGAGGGAGATGAATGCAAAGATCGTGATTTGCTATTACAAATATGAGGTTTCATGCTATGAGTTCAAAAACATGGACCTGGGTACCCATATTCAAGGATCTTGTGAAAACAAACATAAAAACATGAATCTTAATGCAAACTTTCAGATCAAACAAGACTTTTTCTTCAAGAACACATGAACACTATTTTCTCTTTCTAAAGCAACTTTAAATCGATGCATGACATGCAGGACAAGTTCGATCGTGCAATGCAGCTAGATGATCAATAAGAACGACAAGAGTACATCAAGAATCTAACCTCAATACGCGAATCTAATGGTTTGATCTCTAGGAATCAAGCTCAAAAACCCACTCTCTCACTCTAAACTTCTTCTTCTTCTTCTAGAGCTTCTCTCTCCTCACAAACAAAGATATATAGCAAAATGATACATTTCTAAGTCTGCTGGCTGACTTAACCCTCTACAGAGGCACGTGGCAGCGGCTGGTTAGTGCTACACAGAAAGGTGGCTGAGTGACAAGACAAAACTATGACAAAGTGTGTTCAACAAGCAAGGCGACATGGGCACTGTGGCGAGTAATGATCTCGGCTAAGAACAAGACATCGGCAAGTAGGGAATAATGACCTCGGCTAGGAAGGACAACACTTGACTAAGTTGTGCCATACCTTGGCCTAGATGTGCCACACATCGGTCTAGGTCATACCTCTCCGGGACAAGATCACTTAGGTGCAAAAGTAACATCTCGGCCTAGATAATTCACACCTCGGCCTTGGTGATGAACACCTCGGCCTAGATAATGACATCTCGGCCAGTATGTCAAGGCGAAGGTAGAGGTCAAACAAGGTGGTTCCGAGGAAGTTCTAGACTAAAGACGCCCTCGGCTAAACTCACACCAAGCAGGGTACAAAACATGCTGTAACACTTAAACGAACAAGGACAAGACTCGAAATGCAAGTTTACAAGACAGAATCACATAAATGCATATGAGTATGGTTAGGATAGCGTGAGGGTTATTACATCCTACCCCCCTTAAAGAAGTTTGGTCCCCAAACTTGAGTTACCTTGGTTCGAGAATAACTCCGGGTATCGGACTTTCATTTCCTCTTCCATTTCCCACGTAGCATCCTTGCCGTAATGCTCTTTCCATTCTATCTTCACCATCGGTATTGCCTTATTTCTCAATCGTCTCACTTCTCTATCGATGATGCGTATCGGCTCTTCTTCATAGCTTAGGCCTTCATCAACCACAATCCCGAAATGATCGATCACGTGTAGTGGATCTCGTATATACTTTCTCAACATCGAGATATGAAACACATTATGAACTTGACTTAATCTTGGTGGTAAAGCAAGTCTGTAGGCAACCGGGTTAACTTTCTCAAGGATTTCAAACGGTCCAATGTAACAGGGTGCCAATTTACCCTTCTTCCCAAATCTTGAAACTCCTTTCATCGGCGAGATTTTCAGGAACACATGATCCCCTATTTCGAATTCTAACTCCTTCCTTCTCTGGTCGGCGTAACTCCTTTGTCGGCTCTGAGTGGTTCTGATTCTCTGTTGGATAAGCTTAATCTTTTCGGTTGTCCTTTGAACTAAATCCGGACCGATCAAAGCTTTATCTCCTACTTCGGTCCAACATATCGGCGATCTGCACTTTCTCCCATACAAGGCTTCATACGGCGCCATGCCAATGCTAGCTTGGTAGCTATTGTTGTAAGCGAACTCTACTAATGGAAAATGCACTTCCCAGCTTCCCTTGAAGTCCAATACACACAGTCTAAGCATATCTTCAAGTGTTTGAATTGTTCTCTCTGCTTGGCCATCGGTCTGGGGATGAAAAGCTGTACTAAACCTCAATTCGGTCCCCAAAGCCCTTTGCAAACTCTGCCAAAATCTAGAAACAAATTTTGGATCTCGGTCTGACACGATGGACATCGGCACACCATGAAGTCTAACGATCTCATTCATATACAGCACAGCAAGTCGATCGGCACTGAGCAAAGTCCTAACCGGCAAGAAATGCGCTGACTTAGTTAACCTATCGATTATAACCCAAATCGAATCCATTCCTTTCTGTGTCTTCGGCAACCCAGTCACGAAGTCCATGGAGATGTCTTCCCATTTCCACTCAGGAATCGGCAAAGGTTGGAGAAGTCCTACTGGCCTCTGATGTTCCGCTTTCACTTGTTGACAATACGAACACTGAGACACGAACTCGGCTATCTCTCTTTTCATATTCGGCCACCAAAAGGTTTGTTTTACATCTTGATACATCTTGGTGTTCCCTGGATGTACTGCAAATCTAGATCCATGAGAGTCTTGCAAAATCCTTCTTTTCAATTCTGGGACGTCGGCCACGCACAATCTTCCTTCAAACTTAAGCACTCCATTCTCAAGGGTGTAACCCGACTTCGGCTTGGTGGTAATCTCGTCAGCTACTTTCTTTAGGAATCCATCCTCCATTTGCCTTGCCTTTACCTCTCCAATAGTAGTCGGTTCCACTGAAATCATGGCTAGGCATGCCAAACTTCCCACTGACTTCCTACTCAATGCGTCGGCTACCGAGTTTGCTTTACCTGGGTAATACTGAATCTGCATGTCGTAATCCTTCAATAATTCAAGCCATCTTCTCTGCCTCAAATTCAGTTCCTTCTGGGTGAACAAATACTTCAAACTCTTGTGATCCGTAAAAACTTGGCAAGAGGCTCCATACAAGTAGTGGGGCTAAATCTTCAAAGCAAACACCACGGCTGCTAGCTCAAGATCATGGGTTGAATAGTTCTTTTCATGAAGTTTCAACTGACGAGATGCATATGCTATGACTCTGCCCCCTTGCATCAATACACAACCCAAACCCTTATGTGAAACATCACTGAAAATCTAAAATTCCTCATTACTTGACGGAAGTACAAGAACTGGTGCCGTAACTAACCTCGTCTTCAACTCTTGGAAAGCCGATTCTTTATCATCGGTCCATTCATATGCTGTTCCCTTCTTAGTTAGTTATGTCAATGGTACTGCTATCCTTGAGAAGTCCTTCACAAACTTTCTGTAATAACCTACCAAGCCCAGAAAACTACGAACCTCGGTCACGTTGGTCGGCGTCGGCCAATTCACAATGGCCTCAATCTTGCTCGGATCAACTGATATACCCTCTTCATTAATCACATGCCCTAAAAATGAGATGCTGGAAAGCCAAAACTCGCACTTACTCAACTTGGCGTACAGCTTCTTGTCTCTCAAAATTTGCAGGGCAAGCCTCAGATGGTTCTCGTGCTCAATTGTACTCTTGGAATAGATCAATATGTCGTCAATAAAAACAACTACGAACTCATCTAGATATGGCTTAAAAACTCTGTTCATCAAGTCCATGAACGCTGCAGGAGCATTGGTCACTCCGAAGGGCATTACCAAAAATTCGTAGTGGCCATACCTTGTCCGAAAGGCAGTCTTCTCAATGTCCTCGTCTTTAACCTTCAGCTGGTGGTAGCCCGACCTAAGGTCAATCTTGGAAAAGACTCGTACCCCTTGTAATTGATCAAGCAGATCATCAATCCTAGGCAATGGGTACTTGTTCTTGATGGTTACCTTATTAAGTTCTCTGTAATCAATGCAAAGGCGAAGTGTGCCATCCTTTTTCTTAACAAATAAAACGGGTGCTCCCCACGGTGAAGTGCTCGGCCTAATGAATCCTTTATCCAACAATTCTTGTAACTGTAGTTTCAGTTCTCTAAGTTCAGCTGGGGCCATCCTATAGGGTGTTTTGGAGATAAGTTGCGTTCTCGACACGAGGTCCACAGTAAACTCTATTTCTCTATCGACTAAGTGGCCAGGCAGCTCATTTGAAAAGACGTCAGGAAATTCCTTAACAACTGGTATACCGGTTAACTCAACACTTCCATTCAAATCACTTAGTATACTGCACAAATAACCTTGACACCCCTTTTAGATTAACTTATAGGCTTTCATGGATGAGATTAAGTAGGGTGGGGGTACTACTCCCTTACCTTGGAAAAAGACCTCGGCTTCGGTTGGGGTCTTTAATGTAACACTCTTAGTAACACAATTAATGGATGCATGATGCGCTACTAACCAATCCATTCCCAATATGACATCGAAGTGAGTCATGCTTAATGGCATCAAATCAGCTAACAATTCTACATCCTCAATCACCACAACACACGCCCTATATATGGATGCAATAATTATAGTTCCCCCAGATGGAGTAGATATAGATAGCATATAATCAAGGGGTTCTAACGGTCTGTTCAACTTCCTGGCAAATTTAACAGATACAAATGAATGTGTAGAGCCCGAATCAATCAAGACGTATGCAACTTGAGAGCAAATTGAGAGTGTACCTGATACTACCGTTTCAGCATTCTGGGTGTCTCCTGGCACTAGAGCAAAAACTCTGCCCTGTCTCATTTGTGTCCTTCCGACGTTGCTTCCCTGTGCAGAGCCCGAGGTGCTCCCATTTTTCTTACCATCATCAGCTCTTGCCTTTGGACAGTCTTTCACGCGGTGGCCTATCTCGCCACATTCAAAGCAGGCTCCTGTCGCCCAGCGACAAACCCCTAGATGCGGCTTCCCACAACTTGCACACGTCGGCTTAGCATTTCCATCCCAATCTGAGTTGCTAGAACTGCCCACATTTGCCTTCTTCTTGGCATTAAACGGCATCCGACGACCTGCATAGTTCTGTCTCTTCCTCTGACTCTCTCCTGAACTTTGGTATCGGTTTAGGTTAGCTTCCGCCAAGATGGCCTTGTCTAACACCTCGGCGTAAGTCGGCATATTGAGCATGTTGACCTGATCCTGGATCGGTCCACGTAGTCCACTTTCAAACTTCCTGGCTTTCCTATACTCATCACTGACCATATGAGGCGCGTATCTTGCCAATTCGGTGAAGGCACGGTCGTACTCTGCCACTGTTCTGCTGCCTTGTGTCAGAGTCTAGAACTCTGTGGTCTTGCGATCTCGAACGCTGTGGACGTCCCCGAACGCCCAGGGAGGGAACGAGTCCCCCGTTCCGTTCGATATTGGGCTCACTACAGTTCAGGACTCTAAAATTGTCACGGTTCGTAATCTGAACCAAAGAGTCCAAATCCGGCAAATCGTTTTGAGAAAACAGATTTTGAAAGAAGTGCCAAACATGGACTGCTTTGCCAGATACAGAGTAGCCACCTAAAATTTTTATTTTGGGAAATTAGGAAACCCTGACCTCTTGTTTGCGTAAGCCAACGTTCCGTCATCACCCAAAGTTGCCTCGGCTCGGGACTTGGGTACGATTGGAGAAGGTCACTTCGTGAGCACCCCCGCTCTCGCCCGATCAAAGATCGACCCTCTAACTAACCGATGATATCTATTTTTGAAAACTTTATGTGTCCTTATTACGCTTATTAGCCTAGATTACTATGTGAATGCGCGCAGCATAACAAGTATAGACTGGATCGCCTGAATGACAAAACATTTTATGTTGTTTGTTTGAAAATGGTTGATGGGTGCTACCTGCAAGTAGGTTAAGACGTAAATTGCCACCCTTCAGGTGGGCCTTTAGAAAAACTAGTGATTTTGCCACTAATCTAAGTGGCTTAAAACCACACATTATGAGAATTGTTTCCAATCAAATTAACCAACCATGTCACCCCACAGGCTAGTCAACAGTGTATATCACAATAAGCAGATAGCCCATGGGTAAGCAGCTTATGCATGGCAGCACTCACACACATGACAGGATGCTAAAAGCATAAAATACGATACTCCAAGCCAAAACAAAGCCTTTAATGAGAAATCCAATGCAGTGAGCCTGTAAAACGATACAGAAAGCATAATGCCAACACATGGCAAAAGGCAACTATAGCAGGCTTTCCGGCTATTCTAAACAATGGCATATGAAATGCTACATGCGAACATGTTATTCCAACTTGGAATTGAAAATGACAAATGAGTTAAGTATGAATGCGCCGAGCCCGGGTGCAATGCAAAAACAGATGAAAATTTTGATTTTGCAAGAACATGGCTATCATACTGTATGCTAATTGAACATGCCCTATCTAACCATTATAGCGGGTAAATAAAAGGGGAAAAGACGTGGGGTTGGAAGACCTAACAAATTCCACACACACGGATCACTTAATTTACAGTTGTTCCTAGGTCGCGCAGAGGGTCCGAATAAAATATATAACAGTCCCAAGATAATAGTACAGTCCAAATAAATAATACGTCCAAATAAGTACAAAAATCCTAATTAAATTACCAAATTAACTAAGAAGTTGTAAACTGGCATGCAAAGCCAGGGGACGCCCTTGACTTCTTCAGATGATGAATGAATCATGTCCGGGGTCGCCTTTGCACGGAAATCCACTATGATGCCCCAATTAACCTCCTGGCTTTGCAATATTTTTTTTTTGGAAAAAGCCGCGCAGCCCGGAAGAAGCTGCTAGATTCTTGATTTGCTGCAACAGAGAGCAGGAAGGGGCATGGCAATTCGTATTTTTAAGCAAAAAGTATGCATGCCTCGCATCCTCGTGCACCAATCACTGCATCTCGATGCATGATGGCCCGAGGAGTCGAATTGTGCAACTCAATATGATGAATGCACATATAAACAACAGCAAAACCTGACTCTATCATGGATAATCCGGAGTGTCGGTGGAACTGGGAAATTGAGACACATTCCGTCACTTGAAGTAACGAAAACGTCCCTCGTTTCTCGTGCTCGGGCTAACTCCACTATCCGCCAAGCAACGAAATGCAATATGCAATGATATGCATGAAACTGCAACTAAGAATACAACCTAACATACACAAAGTGCTATGAAATGGCATGCACGATGCACGAGGTAACATGGCATACACAATGCTCTAACAAATACAACCTAAGCATACGCAATGCTATGAAGGTGGACAATGGCATACACAATGCAATATGGGCTTACCCAACATGAGTGGACCTCAGCCACACTCACATAAGAGGCCATGAGATGAAAAAAGAGACACTCGAAATGCGTGCACACATGCACGCAAACCGAGGACCGATCCTAAGGCACCAAATGCCACTCTAACAAGACATGGCAAGGCATGGAATATGGCATACTAGCATGCAATTTTCAGTAGTAAAATGTGATGCAAAATAGCCCCGAAACATGGAAACATGGCACCCGATGCATGGAATGAGACCCGAAATGCAAAATTAGGCATGCGCGATGACCTATAGCTATACAAAACATGCACTATTTGAACATGAAGTGTGAAGACAGATTCAAAGCAGTCCCAAAACAAGCATTTTTACAGTTTTAAGCAAGGCCAAACAATGAACACAAATGGGGCTAGGCTAGCATGCAAAAATGGACTCAAAAGAGGGGTAATGAAGCAAGTAATAGCTTCTGGCCCCAAATGGCCAAGAGCCCTTAAACAAAGTTGAAAAGGGGCTCAAAATGAAGCACTTTACAGTTTACAACCGAGCCCAAAACAGTGCATAAGCAAGCCTAAAATATTATGCAAAATAAGGCCTAAAAAGAGGCTTAAACACAAAGTGTAAAAGGGAAGCCTCAAATAGAAAACGTCCCTTGATAAAACATGAAGGGGGGTCAAAATAAGGCCATTTACAGTTCGGACCAAAGCCTAAAAAAAAAAAGCACAAGGGGCTAACAAATCATGCAAAAATAAGGCCAAAATAGGGATATAAAGGCAAGTGGCAAATGGAAACCTCAAACAGTGATGAGCCCTTCAACAATGTTGAAGAAGGGCTCAAAATAAGCCACTTTACAGTTTATGACAGAGCTGAAAACAGTTTACACGTAGGCCAAAAATACTACACAAGAAATAGGCATACAAGAGGGGTAAAGAAGCAAGTGCAAAAAGGAAGCCTCAAACAGTGAGAGGCCCTTAAAAAAACATGAAAAAGAGCTCAAAAAAATGCTATCTTCAGTTAGGGTCGAAGCCCAAAAGTGTAAGCAAGAATGGCTAAGAAAGCATACAAAAATAAGCTCAAAAGAGAAGAAATGTTGCTCACCCTTGAAGACCAAACTTTAGCAGCCTTTTGGCTTGAGAAAAGGTGCCTCCAAAGCTCTAAGAAGACCCTCCAAGCTGCTAGAATGGAGTGGTGGGGTGGTGTTAGGTGGTGGTGTAGAAATGAGTGTAGGACTTGAGAGGTTTGAGGCTTGGAAGTGTAGAGGGAGAGAGATACAATATGGGAGCTCAAAGGAAAATTTTCTAACCTCTAAACCAGAGCTGGGAGGCTGGTTTTATAGGAAAAAGAGGGGGAGAAAAGGGAAAAAAAATGGGGGGGAAATGAATTCAAGTTTCCCCCCAAAAAGTTGGCCCCCCGGATACAAAATCTGGGGGGAAAAGAGATGCATATTTGAAATGTACCTGCAGCACGGAGCAAGGCTGGCTAGTTATTGAGGTTGCAGGTGGCCGGCCGGCTCTCCCCATGGCCGGCCGGTCAAGGGTCAAAAGGGTCAATCATGATTAGTGGCCGGCCACCCCAGAAAGAGGGCCTCCCATGTGTGCACAACACAACCCTGTGGTCAAAAACTGGAGAAAGTGAACCAGGAGAGAGAAAAGGCCACTTTTAGGAGGGGTTCAAAAGGGTCAGAAAGAATTACTGGCCGGCCATGTGATATTGGTGGCCTCCCAGGGGTGTACAACACAAATATGTGGTTTGGGGCAAGAAAAAGTGGCCTTAGGGTGGTCAACTTTGGCTTTCAAGTGAGAAAGAACGGGCGACGGAGGGCGATGGAGGAATAAAACTGGTCGTCTGAACAATTGTTGGCCTCCCACCCTTCTACGACCTTCTTACCAATGAAACAGAGGTCCCTTCCAAAAATGAACCTAAACCGATGCAAAATGAAGGTTCGGGGGCCGAAACGCGCAGCCCGAGGCCCCGAAAACTAACTGTTTGGTACCGGAAGTGGTGTTCGACCACGAAGTTGGTTTCACGATCCACAATGTCCCTCAAAAGGGAGAAAATAGGATGTATACCAGAAACCGGAGCAAACGGAGGTGGTTAAGCGGTCCCGAACAGAGGCACACGGCCAACGGCTCCGAAAAACCAGAAACTAGACTCCAAACGGGCAAAGTGGCCTACGATCACGAAACGTAGCCTACGGCCACTGAGAGATGATCTACGAGACCTCTCCCTCCCTTCAGGAAGAGAAAACAGAGTCTGGTTCGCAAACCGAGGCAAAGCATGAAAGAGTCCGGAAGGCCGGAGGCAAGGCTCGCGGCCAAGACTCTGAAACCTCTGAACGAGCACGATATGCAACATCACCAAGCGCTCAATTGGTGACGTCTGAGTCTTAAGGTCGGTCAAAAATGGGGTGTCTACAGTTGCCCCTCTTTGACAGAACTCGAAAGTCATAAGTGACGGGAGTGAATGTCAAAGCCCAGAGACGACCCATTTTTGACAAGGTCGAAGACTTAGACAAACAGGAGTGATAAATAGAGATGTGCCCGCAGGCATGCCCGCAGGCAGGGGCAAAATGCAACTGATAATGCAAGAAGCCAAAGGTAACTCAAGGTCATGCAAATACAGCAAGCTGTAATGAAGCACATATTCACAATAGATGCAACAGTTTTAAGCAAGAATGCGAAGCAACAACTACATTTCATACAGTTTAAGAATGCAGAGAATTATTCAATTCTCTTTGCGTCTCACATGGAGAAGATACGATACCTGCGCGATTCGTCTGGTCGCACCAGCCTCAAATGAACCGTACATACAATATCGTGCTTGCAAAATAAAGAAACTCAACAAGCACAACATATCTAACAGCATACGTTCAATGTGATATCGAATGCAGACAATCGCGGTGTCAATGGAAAAGTGCATCGCAATGCGGGAAGAAGCGCACGTGACAACGCGAGTTTAAGCACGGAGGCTCGGTGATATCAAAGAGACATGCATAATAATGCAAGTATGTGCATGAGAATGCCAGTTATGTGCATGATAATGCAAAACAAGCGTAAACCAGGATGTATGTTTGTCACAAAACAACGAGCAAGGAAACGCACGTTTCGGCGAGGGCGACTCGATCGCGGCCTCCGGTCCACCTCCCGGAGAGGTTACAATATGTTCAAAAGGATATATCTCACTTTCGATGAGTAATGATGAGACACGCATCGGAAGTTGAAGCTGAGGTTCCAGCGAAGCGATTTCGCGACAGAAAATGCACTTCTCTTGTACTTTTTCAGGTCCCGGGGACTCCAATCCTTCCCAAAATTTGCAAGGACCTTGGGGGGCATGTGGGGAACACCGCCGGCCACCTTTATTGGGAGAGGGAGGCCATCGGCCAGTTTTTGAAAAGTGAATGGCCGGCCTGCTAGAAAAAGTGGCCGGCCGGCCACTTTGCCAAATCCGGGGGCAGTTTTGTCTTTTCGGCCTCTTTTCTTTAAATACACTTATCTAAACACTTTGTGCTCACAAGTGCAGCTCCGAAATCCTCCTCTCTAGCTTCCCAAACCATTTTCTCCCTCAGATCTGGGCTCTATACGCGTTTTCCAACGTCCCACGCAAGTTGTTTTCGCGAAATCATTCAGTTTCAAGCACTTTGAACTGATTAAATTTTGGTTTCGGGGCTTCTTTTCTCATTTTCGCCACTTGAGGTGAGTTTGTCTCAATATTTGGAAGATTTTCTCGGGAGTTGACTTTTGTTGACTTTTTCATTTCCCGAGAGTTGACTTTTGTTGACTTTTTTCAATTTTGGCTCATTTTTGCTCATTTTTGCCCACTTTTGCAGATTTCTTGAAAATGGCGGGTCAATTTTCCCATGGCGGAGGTTCTCCAGGCGCCGGAGGCGAGCTTAACATCATGTCTTTGCCTCCGAGGGTTCGCCCCTTCATCCCCGAGAGGTATGACCCACCAGTACACATTCTCCCGCGGGCTATTTTCCATCATTTCACCGATTTTGACGAGCGAGCACCCGGGGATCTCCTTCTGCGAGAGCCAGAGTATCATCTCTCCCATGAGGCACGAGAGGTATTTGCTTCGTTCTTACCTTTTCTGTAATGTATTATGAATTTTTCTTGCATTCTGTTTGCACTCTGAACACACGGTCCAATCACTTGAATTCCTGAACACTCAACCCATAAATTGATTGTGAACACACGGCACAAATCGGTTGAGGGTTGAACACGCAGCCCAACTCACTGATTTTCTGAACACACAGCCCAAATTGGAGGTGAACACGCAGCACACACTAATTGAGATTTGAACACGCAGCCCAAAACACCGATTTTCTGAACACACAGCCCAAATTGGAGGTGAACACACAGCACACACTGATTGAGAGTTGGACACGCAGCCCAAAACACTAATTTTCTGAACACACAGCCCAAATTGGAGGTGAACACGCAGCATACACTGATTGAGATCTGAACACGTAGCCCAAAACACCGATTTTCTGAACACACAGCCCAAATTGGAGGTGAACACACAACACACACTGATTGAGAGTTGGACACACAGCCCAAAACACTAATTTTCTGAACACACAGCCCAAATTAGAGGTGAACACGCAGCACACACTGATTGAGATTTGAACACGCAGCCCAAAACACCGATTTTCTGAACACACAGCCCAAATTGGAGGTGAACACGCAGCACACACTGATTGAGAGTTGAACACGCAGCCCAAAACACTAATTTTCTGAACACACAGCCCAAATTGGAGGTGAACACGCAACACACACTGATTGAGATTTGAACACGTAGCCCAAAACACCGATTTTCTGAACACACAGCCCAAATTGGAGGTGAACACGCAGCACACACTGATTGAGAGTTGGACACGCAACCCAAAACACTAATTTTCTGAACACACAGCCCAAATTAGAGGTGAACACGCAGCACACACTGATTGAGAGTTGAACACGCAGCTCACTTACTTTACTTTGCACGCAGCCTATTCATTTTATTTGCACGCAGCTTATTCATTTTATTTGCACGCAGCTTTTTCATTTTATGCTGAAACATGTATTCATCCTGAATGCAGGTGACTTCTCGCACTGTGCGGGGGTATGGCTCTACCGCGGCAAGAGACTGGCACGCCGAGCTCCCGGAGGCTGTTCGGGATTTGGTTGACTTAGCGGGGTTCGGGCCCTTCTGTACTGGGCTATCTCGTTGTCCTGCCAGGAGGACGCTGATGGCCGCCTTGGTAGAGAGATGGTGGGACACCACCAACTCTTTCCATTTTTATGCCACGGGGGACTTGACTATGACCCCGTTTGACTTTGCTGTGCTGACTGGCCTTGACGTGGGAGGTTGGCCTATCCCTTACGATGTGCCACGAGGGACTTGACTATGACCCCGTTTGACTTTGCTGTGTTGGCTGGCCTTGACGTGGGAGGTTGGCCTATCCCTTACTACGAGGACATGGGCCAGTGGAAGGCTGCTTGGATATATTTGCTGGGGGTCCGCCCGCCTGTTGATAGAGCTTCGGGGAGAGTCCGATACACCTAGTTTTCTTCCCATTTCCGGCGGGTGGATATAGAGCCCAGGACTCCTGATGAGGCAGCACAGTATGCCCGCGGCTTTTTGATGTTTCTCTTCGGGACCACTTTGTTTGCCGACAGGGGGAACACTGTTGGGCTTTATCTGTTGAGTGCTTTGGTGGACCTGTCACAGGTCAGACGGTATGACTGGAGTGGCGCCGGCTTGGCTACCCTTTATTGCTACATGAGCGCGACCTCCCGTAGACGGGGGGACTTACTTGGCGGCTATTAGAGAGCCTGGGAGGTACTTTCTGCCCTCTTGATTTACATTTCTACTCCTCATTACTTGCACATTGCACACATGGCGCACTTTATACTCTGTATCGTGCACTTTGCCCTCTGCACTTCGTATTCTACTTTGTTTCCCACAGTTGTGGGTCTATGTGTATTTCCCGACATTGGCCCCGGAGTTTGTGGTAGAGGGACCTCTCGTGACCCCGTACTCACTTGTATTTGAAGGCCAGCACCGGCCAAGACCTCGGGAGTCTCTCCTTTATCTGCGGCAGTACTTCGATACTGTTCGGTCGACGGAGGTATTTCAGAACTCTCAGTTCTTTCTGTTTTCATCTTTGATTTGACCTGTATATTTTTTATTTCTGCTTGGTTTATGCGTCTGTTATCCGCAGATTACATGGCAGCCATGGGCACCTTTAGGTGAAGGTCTCCGATTCTAGTTTGCCGGAGGGTGGGGTGCCTCCCGGTACAGGCTCCTGTTCGAATGGCCAGTTGGTAGGGCCTGGTTTTTGGGGGATCGCTTCTTGCGTCAGGTCTGGGGGTACACTTCTCAGGACCCTCCCTCAGCACCCCCAGTCGATATGTGGATTGCTGATAGGCTCTCTTCTCGGGATGTTGTTAATGCTATGCTGGGTACTGATACCTTGCTACATCTTGAGGATGGGGATTACGCCACTTACCGTCACATATACCTGATGCCTCCATTGATGGGGGTTCGTACTCCGACGATGAGGCCTGCTACATGCCATCTTCGAGCCAGGCCCGTGCTCGGGCTGCAGACGCCCCTTCCACCAGCAGGGCTGGTACATCTAGAGGTGGGGGTGGATTGGTTCCCCCGATTCCTCTGACTTATCCTCATCCTGGATGGCCGGACATGCCGACCGAGTTGATGGGTTGGCAGTATGGGACTACCTCTCCGATTCTGATCCCGATAGAGCCTCCGATTCCCGGCCATCAATATGTCAGAGACCCTGACTCACCACCGGTATGTTTTACGGCTTTGATTCATTACTCAAATACTTGGACGTTCATTCCTTTACTGATACCCTTGCCTTTGCATCTACAGCCCCCTGTTGAGTACATGGATCAGGTGCTCGAGATGGTAGCTTCACTTGAGGGGATGGTCCTGCAGATGGAGGCGCAGTTGTCTATCATGGGCTTCCAGGTACCCTTTAGTTTTCTGGCATTTATCATACTTCTGATGATATGCTGATTTCTACTGCATTGATAGGCTACTTGTGTAGAGCACATCTGACACACACTTCACTTATACACTGTGTTTACATGTACCCACTTCATGTAGTTTTCTTGCATCTGCATCTGATGTACATATTTTGACTGATGTATTTAAATTGAACTCTTTATTCTCAGATGCCCCCGGTATATGCTCAGCCGCAGGCCGGGCCACCTGGGCCTTCTCGGGGAGGTGGACCATGGGGGCCTTTTCGAGGAGCTGGGCCATCTGGGCCTTTTCGAGGAGCTGGGCCATCCAGGCCTTTTCGAGGAGCTGGGGGGGGCCGTCTCACAGACGCAGAGCACACATTGTAGAAGAGGAGCCTGGTGAGGATGAGGAGGAGGAGGAGGCTGCAAATCGTCAGTCGGAGACATCTGCTGACAGAGAGGACGGCTCTGGTCTTGGTTCCGGGAGTGGAGGCGAGGCTGAGGGGGATCCCGAGGATGACGACTCTGATTCAGATGATGATGATGGCGATGGTGGCGGAGAGTCTATTCCGCAGAAGAGAACGAAGAGGGCCTCTTATTCCTGCTCTTGAGAGCACAGATGCGGCTGTTTCCTGTTTTATATATCTTTTTGCTAGTAGTTATAACACATTGTACATTATTTGGTAGTTTTAAAACTTGTGCTTTAGCCTGTAAAATGTTGTAACAAGCAAGGCATGATGGAATGAAACAGCTTTTTTTTTTTTAAAAAAATGTTGTATTTTAAACTCTTAGCATCATATCGCATCATTTTGCACCATAATGAGATTGAATGGAAATGTGCCTTGTGCGTTTTGCCTAGTCAGGTAGTGAATCGACGCAACAACTTAACTTTCTAAGATATAACAAAATCTTAGCAAGTTTACATCTCGATAAGCAAAACACAACTCGATAAACAAGACTCAAACAAAAATTGCTTAAACAAAGAGTAACAACTCAAAAACACGAAACACGACAGCTCGACAAACAACTCGATAAGCAAAACGACAACTCGATAAACAAAACAACAACTCGATAAACAAAACTTAACAAAACAAAGTGTACTTCGGACGATCTGGGCAACGGAATGCATCCGGAACAGAGGGAAATAGAGGCCTTCGACACACCCATTGCATGGAAATGCTTGAAACTTTCTTTTGGAGGGTAAAATAGGGCTAAAGACACACATTGGAGCATGGCCGGCTACTTTTGGGAGCTGGCCGGCCAGATTTATTGCAAAGGGGAGGCCGCCGGCCAGGTTTTGAGAGAAAAAATGGCCGGCCTGCCAGAAATGGTGGCCGGCCGGCCACTCAGTTCAGCAACCGTCAAATTTTTGGCACTTGTCCCCCGAATAGTGTCTTTTCCTCTTTAAAAGCCTTAGCTCCGTGGTTCATTCAATTCATCTTAGTTTTGCACGAAAATGGAGGCGTTTCTTGTTGAAAATCTCACAGCTTGGATCGCTTCTCTAGATGGTTCGAAAAAGTTAAACTTCCGGGGTTTCGGATTGAATGCACTGTTCACGCTGAGTCGCACTCCGCTGCACCTTCCTTTCCTCCATGCCGCGGCAAGGTTTTGGAACCCGGTGACGCATGTCTTTAGCTTTGGCGGGCAAGAGATATGTCCAACTTTTGAAGATTTTCAAGTTTTGATGGAATCTGAATGTCATGAAGAGATCTTGCCCCAGTTCCGCTTTGGCCACGCCCAAGCTTTAGGGCGGATGTGTGGACTGACCGCGCATGACGCTCAGTCTCTGATCTGTAATGGGGAACTGGATATCCTCGGTTTGATTCATCGCTTTTCTGACGCTGGTGACCGCAGCAACCATTATTGGCAAGGTTTCCGGCAACACGCCCTTTGCTTGTGCCTGCTGTCTCACTTTCTGCTCTCCCCGGGCTTTGGCGGATTTAGCATTCGTCTGATTGAAGTTGCTCAAGGCTTGAAAGAAGGAAAGAGCTGCATCGCCATGACCTTGGCCGAGACGCTGATGGGCTTGGATGCTATTTATCGCTGGGAGACGACTAGATTTGCTGGGAGTCCACTGCTGCTGCAGGTAATGTTTCCCACCCAATCTTACATATGTATTTGCTCACATCACTCGGCCCTCAGGCTCGGTTTTTCTCACAAAAACCCTTTTCTCACTTTTCCCTCACCGTACATCTCTCTATTCTTTATTCTCTCATTTTTCATCCCTCCCCAGGTATGGTTGATGGACAAATTGCAGGTTGTGGACTCTTGCCTAGCCTACTCAGATCGAGACTATTTCTTTCGACAGCGCCTAGTCGATGCCCCTAATGAAAGCTGGTGGTTTGACTGGATGTGCAATTTGTCTGCAGGTCACATTGCTTGGCGTTGTCCTTGGCTCAATCTCCCGGCAATGAGCTATAGCATGTCCCGGCTGATCGGGATCCAATTGATTGGTCTAAGGTGGAAGAAACCGCCTTTACCTGGTGCAGCCATGGCCGCCCTAGGAGTAGATTAAAGGTTGCGAGAACGTCCAAGACATGAAAGTCAACATACTGTTGTCCTGGACCAACCTGAGTCTGAATCTGTACAATCCCTATCACCTCTCCGCTGGTATTGTCATACGCCCTTATTACCTGGGCAGTTGGCACAAAATCAGCGGGTTTCAACCCGATGGCATATGCCGTCCTCGACGGACATACGTTGATAGTGGATCCTGTGTCAACAAGAACCACCGGCATGGATTAGCTTAATGAGGAGGCACGGGTCGGGGCCAACTTGGTATCAGACGCTTCGACCAGCTCTGGGAGGGGGCGCAGGGATACTTGACTTGACTATGCCCCGGATTTATTGCTTTATTAGTACTTTCAAGTTTTCTTTATGAATGTAATAAAAAGCAACTTCGATTGTATGCAAGAGCAGGAGAACTTTGTTTTGAAATCAATGAAATTGAAGGTTGTGGTACTGAAAATTTCCGCTTTGGTCCAAAAATGGTCTTAGTTGTAAAGAGATTAATTTGAACAAAGTCAACTTTTATTAAAACTTTTCAAAGCCGTTTTCGATATGGATCAGAACTGGACACGCCTAAGATCTGTCACTGAGATGCACAACCCCGGATCCTAGCAACTGGAAAGTTGCCGCTAGTCTGAATAGTACCGCGACACCGTGTGGCAACGGAAAGTTGCCCCTAGTCTGAATAGCACTGCACCGGAGATTGCGATAAATGCTGACGGATAAAGATGATTGAGATGGTCAAAATGGACAAAGTTGATCGAGGAAAAATTTATGGCTGAACTTCAGGATGAAGTTGCCTACGTATCCCATAGATGGGAATCAAGCCTTATGTAGTTCAGGCTTAGGTTCACTCGGGTATTTTCACTGTCCTTTTACGCTCTAACTTTTGCCAAGGCCGCCCTTTGCGGGTTTTCAACCTTGCGAGCTTTGTTTTTGTGATTTCAAATTTTTTCGTGCTCTAAGTTTTGCCTAGGTCGCCCTTTCGGGTTTTCGGCCTAGCGAGCCTCTCAGGGGTAATATTTCTTCAACTTGTCCATGTTGATCGGTTGGGAGAACTCTAGGCCATCTAGATCCATCAGAACCATAGCTCTACCTGACCAGATAGCTTTAATGATGTAGGGACCAGTCCAATTGGGTTTGAACTTGCCCCTTGGGTCGTGGATGGGAGCTCGGTTGTCCTTGAGCACCAAATCTCCTTCCTTTAGATTCCTGGACTTAACTTTCTTGTTGAAAGCCCGGGCAATTCTGCGCTGATAACCTTGAACATGGTACAGTGCTTTCAGTCTCCTCTCATCAAAAAGCATGAGTTCCTCAAACCTGCTCTGCTGCCAATCTGCTTCGGCTATTTGACACTCAGCCAACACTCGCAATAAGGGAACCTCAATCTCAATAAGTAGAACGGCCTCCATCCCATAAACCAATGAATACGGAGTCACTCCGGTAGAAGTTCTGATTGACGTCCGGTAGCCCCACAGAGCAAAGGGCAGCTTATCTGGCCAATCCCGGTAGGTTTCCACCATCTTCTGCAGTATGTGTTTGATATTCTTGTTGGCGGCCTCGACCGCTCCGTTGGTTTGCGGCCGGTATGTGGATTACTTATGGAAAGCCACGTTGTATTTCTCCAACAAGTCAATCACTTCCTTCTTAAAGTGGGAACCATTATCTGAAATGACCTCGTTTGGGACCCCATAGCCACAGATGATGTTGTTTCTGATAAACTTTGCAACGTGTGACGCCTTCAACACCGCATATGGTTGGGCCTCGACCCACTTCGTGAAATAATCTATCGCAACCAGGATGAACTCATGCCCATTCGACCCCTTCGGAGTGACAGCCCCGATCACATCGATTCCCCAAACTGAAAATGGCCATGGCGAAGTCATGTTGTACAGCTTCGACGGCGGGATATTCATGCGGTTTGCATGAAGCTGACACTTGTGGCATCGCCGAACAAAACCGATACAATCCTCCTCTATGGTGGACCAGTAGTAACCCTGTCTGAGGATCTTCCGTGCTAGCATTACTTCGTTCATATGCGCACCGCATTCTCCTCCATGGATGGCCTCCATCAGGTGCTTCGATTCCTCGGCTTCAACACACAGCTTATGCATTCCCAGATGACCTCTCTTATACAGCTTACCCCCACAGATGATGAACTGAACGACCATTCTTCTGATTGCCCTTTTATCCTTGGCATTTACCCCTGGCGGATATGCTTCCTTCTCGAAGAAGTTCCAAATGTCGTAATACCAGGGGTTTTCGTCCTGAACCTCATCTATAGCAGCAATTGACTCATAAGCTGGCGCAAATTTCTGGTCAATGACGACTGGACGCATCCGGATTCCAAACGGGATGTCTATCATGCAAGATAGAGTTGCTAAAGAATCTGCGAACCTATTGTTCTCTCTTGGAAAATGAGCAAAGTTTAGCTTTTCAAACTGAGGAATTAACAAGTCCAAGGTCTGGTGGTACATCATCATCTTTTCTTCTTTAACTTTCCAGTCTCCTTTTGCCTGAGACACAACAAGGTTTGAATCCCCGATAACGTCCAACCGTCTTGCTCCTGGTTCTAGGGCTGCTTCTAGACCGGCAATGCATGCCTCATATTCTGCTTCGTTGTTCGAGACTTTGAACCGGAGTTTCAAGGCTAGAGGGATACGGAAATTGTCAAGTGCTATCAGCAACACTCCTATCCCATACCCGTACTGATTTGACGCTCCGTCAAAGTACATCATCCAATACTCGTCGTCGATGTGAAAAATGGCTTCATTTGGGAATAAGTATTCAACTGCTTCTTCTCCTTCAACTGGATGATCGGCTAAGAACTCTGCCACTGCTCTCTCCTTGACTGACTTGCGTGTTACATATTTCAGATCGAACTCGGAGAGCAACAGCAGCCAACGAGCTAGCCTACCCGTAAGTGCCGGTTTCTCGAAAAGATACTTGATGGGATCGAGTCGTGAAACCAACATTACGGAGTGAGCTAACAAGTAGTGCCGCAGCTTCCTGGTAGCCCATACCAAAGCTAAGCAAGCCTTCTCTAATGGTGTGTAGCGAGTCTCATACTCTAGCATCTTCTTGCTCAGATAGT
>NW_021025808.1:1372743-1388253 GCF_004153795.1 Camellia sinensis | reverse complement strand
TATCATACTGTATGCTAATTGAAACATGCCCTAATCTAACCATCATAAGCTGGTAAATAAAAGGGAGAAAGACGTGGGGTTGGAAGACATACATCACACACACGCACACTTATTACAGTTGTGCCCTCGCGCAGAGGGTCCGAATAAAATAATATACAGTCCAAATAAATAATACAGTCCAAATATGTACAAAAATCCTAATTAATAACCAAATTAACTAAGAAAGCTGTAAACTGGCATGCAAGCCAGGGACCACCTTGACTCTTCTTCAGATGATGAATGATGCATGTCCAGGTCGCCTTTGCACAGAAATCCACTGTTATGCCCCAATTAGCCTCTGTTTTGCAATATTTTTTTGGAAAGCACGCCAAGCCCCGGAAGACTGCTGATTCTTGATTTGCTGCAACAGAGAGCAGGAAAGGGGGCATGGCAATGTATTTTCACAAATGTATGCATGCCTCGATCCTCGTGCCACCAATCACGCATCTCGATGCATGATGGCCGATGAGTCAAATTGTGCAACTCAATATGAAATGAATGCACATATAAACACAGCAAAACGTAGACTCCATCATGGATAATCTGGAGTG
Organism: Camellia sinensis; assembly: GCF_004153795.1. Taxonomy (NCBI): domain Eukaryota; kingdom Viridiplantae; phylum Streptophyta; class Magnoliopsida; order Ericales; family Theaceae; genus Camellia; species Camellia sinensis. Next base: position 1,387,663 of record NW_021025808.1, on the reverse strand, counting down.
TCGGTGACTGGGAATTGAGACACGTTCCGTCACTCGAAGTACGAAACGTCCCTCGTTTCCCGTGCTCGGGCTAACTCCTATCCCAAGCACGATGCAATATGCATGATATGCATGAAATGCAACTAAGATACAACCTAACATACACAATGCTATGAAATGGCATGCACGATGCACAAGGTAACATGGCATACACAATGCTCTAACATACAACCTAGCATACGCAATGCTATGAAGTGAAATGGCATACACAATGCAATATGGGCTTACACCAACATGAGTGGACCTCATCCACACTCACATAAGAGGCCATGAGATGAAAAAAGAGACACTCGAAATGCGTGCACACATGCACGCAAACCGAGGACCGATCCTAAGGCACCAAATGCCACTCTAACAAGACATGGAAAGGCATGGAATATGGCATACTAGCATGCAATTTTCAGTAGTAAAATGTGATGCAAAACAGCCCCGAAACATGGAAACATGGCACCCGATGCATGGAATGAGACCCGAAATGCAAAACTAGGCATGCGCGATGACCTATAGCTATACAAAACATGCACTATTTGAACATGAAGTGTGAAGACAGATTCAAGGCAGTCCTAAAACAAGAATTTTTACAGTTTTAAGCAAGGCCAAACAATGAACACAAATGGGGCTAGGCTAGCATGCAAAAATGGACTCAAAAGAGGGGTAATGAAGCAAGTAACAGCTCCTGGCCCCAAATGGCCAAGAGCCATTAAACAAATTTGAAAAGGGACTCAAAATAAAGCACTTTATAGTTTACAACCGAGCCCAAAACAGTGCATAAGCAAGCCTAAAATATTATGCAAAATAAGGCCTAAAAAGAGGCTTAAACACAAAGTGTAAAAGGGAAGCCTCAAACAGAAAAAGTCCCTTGATAAAACATGAAGGGGGGGTCAAAATAAGGCCATTTACAGTTCGGACCAAAGCCTAAAAAAAAAGAACAAGGGGCTAACAAATCATGCAAAAATAAGGCCAAAATAGGGATATAAAGGCAAGTGGCAAATGGAAGCCTCAAACAGTGATGAGCCCTTCAACAATGTTGAAGAAGGGCTCAAAATAAGCCACTTTACAGTTTATGACAGAGCTCAAAACAGTTTACACATAGGCCAAAAATACTACACAAGAAATAGGCATACAAGAGGAGTAAAGAAGCAAGTGCAAAAAGGAAGCCTCAAACAGTGAAAGGCCCTTAAAAAAATATGAAAAAGAGCTCAAAAAAATGCTATCTTCAGTTAGGGTCGAAGCCCAAAAGTGTAAGCAAGAATGGCTAAGAAAGCATACAAAAATAAGCTCAAAAGAGAGGAAATGTTGCTCACCCTTGAAGACCAAACTTTAGCAGCCTTTTGGCTTGAGAAAAAGTGCCTCCAAAGCTCTGAGAAGACCCTCCAAGCTGCTACAATGGAGTGGTGGTGTGGTGTTAGGTGGTGGTGTAGAAATGAGTGTAGGACTTGAGAGGTTTGAGGCTTGGAAGTGTAGAGGGAGAGAGATACAATATGGGAGCTCAAAGGAAAATTTTCTAACCCCTAAACCAGAGCTGGGAGGCTGGTTTTATAGGCAAAAGAGGGGGAGAAAAGGGGAAAAAAATGGGGGGGAAATGAATTCAAGTTTCTCCCCAAAAAGTTAGCCCCCCGGATACAAAATCTGGGAGGAAAAGAGATGCATATTTGAAATGTACCTGCAGCAACGAGCAACACCGGCTGGTTATTGAGGTTGCAGGTGGCCGGCTGGCTTTCCCCATGGCCGGCCGGCCAAGGGTCAAAAGGGTCAATCATAATTAGTGGCCGGCCACCCCAGAAAGAGGGCCTCCCATGTGTGCACAACACAACCTTGTGGTAAAAAACTGGAGAAAGTGAACTAGGAGAGAGAAAAGGCCACTTTTAGGAGGGGTTCAAAAGGGTCAGAAAGAATTACTGACCGGCCATGTGATATTGGTGGCCTCCCAGGTGTGTACAACACAAATATGTGGTTTGGGGCAAGAAAAAGTGGCCTTAGGGTGGTCAACTTTGGCTTTCAAGTGAGAAAGAACGGGCGACGGAGGGCGATGGAGGAATAAAACTGGTTGTCTGAAAAATTGTTGGCCTCCCACCCTTCTACAACCTTCTTACCAATGAAACAGAGGTCCCTGCCAAAAATGAACCTAAACCGATGCAAAATGAAGGTTCGGGGGCCGAAACGCACAGCCCGAGGCCCCGAAAACTGACTGTTAGGTACCAGAAGTGGTGTTCGACCACAAAGTTGGTTTCACGATCCACAGTGTCTCTCAAAAGGGAGCAAATAGGATGTATGCCAGAAACCGGAGCAAACGGAGGTGGTTAAGCGGTCCCGAACCGAGGCACACGGCCAACGGCTCCGAAAAACAGGAAACCGGACTCCAAACGGGCAAAGTGGCCTACGATCACGAAACGTAGCCTACGGCCACTGAGAGATGATCTACGAGACCTCTCCCTCCCTTCAAGAAGAGAAAACAAAGAAAACAGAGTCTGGTTCGCAAACCGAGGCAAAGCATGAAAGAGTCCGGAAGTCCGGAGGCAAGGCTCGCGGCCAAGACTCTAAAACCTCTGAACGAGCATGATATACAACATCACCAAGCGCTCAATTGGTGACGTCTGAGTCTTAAGGTCGGTCAAAAATGGGGTGTCTACAAATGCTAAGCGGAAAATGCTTGTTGTAAAACAGTTCTAAAAACCTAGCCCAAGTTAAACCAGGATTAGCCTCCCGAATCATCATCCACCACCTTCGAGCATCGTCGTCTAACGTGAATGCTGTTAATGTCACCTTCTGAGTGTCGGTGCTAGGAAAGATCTCGAACAGCTTTTCCATTTCCAAAACCCATGCCTCGGCCTTCATCGGCTCTATGCCTCCTGCGAATCTCGGTGGGTTCATCTTCTTGAACTCTTTAATCAAAGTCATCGTCCCTTCCCCATACAAGGCTGGCTGTGGAGGCACTTGGGGCACTGGAAGAGGTGGAGCTGCATGTCGGCCATCCGTCTGTTCGACCAGGGTAGATGTAGCACTTGCATTCTGTTGCCTCATCTGCCTCAACTCACGAGTTAAACCTTCAACTAGTCTCTCTAGTCTGTCCAATCTATCCTCCGATTGATCTCGGCCAACTGATGGTCTACCCCTCCTCATGATGCTATGAGTAGGCAAAATGCAACCTTAAAACAAACTGAACCAAGAACCATGTATGCAAATAACAAATGGTTATGCCGAGATAATGCACACCTTGTCAAGTAACAAGCAATATGATGCAATCCTAAAATTATTCTAAGGGACATCCTATGCTCTTTAGGACTCAACGTGTGTGAATAACGCACTATAAGAAACTTGCGCTCTGATACCAATCTGTCACGACTCCGAACTGCCCCTAGTACTTTAATGCCGTGATGGCCACTAATCCGAGATTACCGAAGGCCAACTTTCAAAATTCACACACAAACAGAGTATAATTATATATGGGGCTCACAAGTGCGGAAGCAATAATCTTAAAATACAAGTGGTCCATAAGAGCAGTGCGTAAGTTACATGGAATGGCATACAACTTTACATAATATTACAACTTGGATACAAATACAATAAAGTACAAAAATACATTTTTACATCTTGATCAAAAGGCTTCTCCAGCCGACATGTGTAAATTCCAAGTATTATAAGCCGAGAAGCATAATTTTCAAGACTGCCGACATGAATACAAGTTAGGCCGACATAACCAAAAACTCAAAACAAGCTTACGAGTCACACCTAGGCGTCACCGCCTTCCTGCTCATCACCTACATATATATATAGAGAGGGTGAGCTTGGATACTCAGTGAATGGTATAAGAAATGCATATTTGAAATGTACCTGCAGCAACGAGCAACACCGGCTGGTTATTGAGGTTGCAGGTGGCCGGCTGGCTTTCCCCATGGCCGGCCGGCCAAGGGTCAAAAGGGTCAATCATAATTAGTGGCCGGCCACCCCAGAAAGAGGGCCTCCCATGTGTGCACAACACAACCTTGTGGTAAAAAACTGGAGAAAGTGAACTAGGAGAGAGAAAAGGCCACTTTTAGGAGGGGTTCAAAAGGGTCAGAAAGAATTACTGACCGGCCATGTGATATTGGTGGCCTCCCAGGTGTGTACAACACAAATATGTGGTTTGGGGCAAGAAAAAGTGGCCTTAGGGTGGTCAACATTGGCTTGCAAAAGAGGATAAGCGTCCCGTTTAGGGTACCGCCGAAATGGGCGATGCATTAATTCAAAGGCTTCCCGCCTTCTTTGCTCTGGCTCTCCCAGCTTATCTCTTTAACCTTCCTCGAGCCCAGTTTCCTCTTTGGTGGGCAGATAACCAAGCCAAAGGTATAAGGGTTGTGTGCACTTCGGCCAATGCTGCGACGCCCTTAGCCGGCGCTTTCCCAATCCATATCCGGGATGTGTGAAGCTTGTTCATGAGTAGAGGATTGAGCCTGACGTACACCCCTCATTTAAGCCATAATATCTGCAACCACTTGAGCCTCGGCCAAGTGAACCTGATAAGAACCATCCTCAGTGCCATGCTCGATTTCCAAGACTGGTGTTGGACACTTCTGGCGGTGGATAGATTGATGAATTCCCGAGACCCCGCTTTCCCGTGAGGGTACTTCAAACATCTGATGTTAAAGGGAGAGACTGCTTGACCCCTGGTGCAACCACGGTCCGCCCCAAAAGTAGTTGAAGGTTGCCGAGAACGTCCAAGACATGGATTCAATGTTGTGTTGTCTGGGACCACCTGGGTCAGACTTTGCAGTCCCATCACTTTCCTGCTAGTAAATTATCATATGCTCTTGATCACCTGAGTAGTGGCACGAAAGTCCGCGAGCTTCAACCCGCTTGCATATGCTGTTCTGGCTGGGCAGACATTGATGGCCGGACCCGGTATCAAAAGTACCAGGGTATCACTTGTCTCTACATTCCACTGAAATGTAGAGGGGTTTGTTGTGATTTTGCCCTCAGGCGGTAGTTCTTTGTCTGAAAAGGTTAACGTCGAGGAACTTCCTCCGGAAAAACGCAGCCCACCAGCTGTTCTGGTGTGTATCTTAATAGAGAGTTTGGACTTGTCCATAGCAGATAAGACAGCTTCTATGTACTCGCGACGCCTAAGCAGTCCCCGATGGGATGTCTAACTTGTCTTCTTCAGGCTGTTTCAGTACAGGCTTCCTCTTCAATCTGCTTCTCTTTTGTTTCTCAGCTTCTTTATCCTTCCAGATGCCTCGGTTGGTCCTAAGGTGCGGGGGCTTAACGTGCCCGCTTCTTGTCATGTGACACCTCAATCGGGTACCAAGTGTCGTCCGGTTGATTACTTCCCCAGTCTTCGTCTGTTGTGGGCAGACATAAGTCATCGTCTTCCCACCACATTCCGTTGGAATTCAAAAGGCACTTGTCTGGTTCGGACATGTTTGTACTCACAACACTTTCAGCCTGCATGCTCCACTAAGCTCTCTGTTCTTGTGGCCGTAGCACTTCCGATCCCTCATGGATTTTTGGCTTTCCCGTTCTCTCAGAACCCTTTGTTCTAGCTTGCGTTAGTACAGTTTGTTGTTCAATCTTTCCCTGCACTCACAATGCTTCCGTTCCTGACGAATTCTCATACCGGCGCTCTCCGGCAATGTAACTGACTTCCGGCCTTGGCCTACAACTGTGATACTCTCAGCCCCTACGGCTGTTCTGGTTGGGATTCTTCACCACATTGGTTGATCATCCACCATCCAGTGGCCTCTGCCGATTCCTTCATAGTCAAACCAGTTGACTGCCATGCCCCTGATTCTTGGTCATCGAAAAAACTGTAAGCTTGGCAAAGTCTCCTCCAACTGTCAGATTCATTTGCCCCTTGCTCAATCCATCCCCCGGATCCACATAGCTTTTTCCTTCTCTGCCCAATTTCCTTTATACCCAGCCCAATCTGGCTGTGACAGGAATGTACTCACTTGGATCATAGACTTCCCCCAGCAAAACTCTGTTCAATCCCAGATCAACAATCTCCATTTTTCCTGAAGTCCTGCCCTGTCCCATCTTCCGAATGGTCGCCACATCGGTCTGGTTGGCGTTGTGGAGATGTCGCAACATGCAACCAAGAAGTCAGTGCAGTTCGGGAAGGAGCAACCTCCGGCTTAGGTAGATGAGTAGGAGTAATATAGATGCTAGGAATCGTAAGACACGACCCAGTCTGGATAAGATTGCTTTTCGGGAGGTGGAGTTGGTTGTGTCTAGGGAGAGGGTTGGTTGTGATGTTGGGTTTTTTCCTGGCGGCAAATCACATTTTTGTCAACGAGGTCTTGAATCTCGTGACGGCAGCCTGAAACATTGGTCAGTATCATGACGTGGCTGCTGGTGATTGCACAGTACTTGGCTGGGTTGTGGAAGAGGGAGGGAGTGGATTCGACAATGGTCCTCGACTCTAGGGGTTTTAGGTATGCCCTTTCTGATCAAGACCCCCAGAGCCTTAGAACAAAGGCATGTATAGTGGGGTGAATGGTTCTTTGCCTCTAGGCCTGGTATTAGTGTCTGGGTATTACTTCGCGGATGCACGCGGAGAAAGGGTGTGGCTGCCATGCGGCCTTGGAAAAGGGAGGGGGAATAGGTAGCGACATGCTGACCTCCGAAGCTCTTTGGCGGTTGGCGCGCCACTCGGGCCTGCGTTATTTGTTTGCGGTTAAACGTTCTCGGTCGGGGTTGCTTCCTGTCCTGGTCATCAGACCTGCTTCATCGCATCTCGATTTGTACCCCCATCTCGTATAGATCCGAAAAGGTGGGAAAGGGGAGTACATCATCTTCTGGGCATCAATTTTGGTTGGAGATTGGCGCATAATCATCCCGGATTTTGGTCCTTATCAAGTGGGCCTCAAAGTCATCAATCGATGTCTTCTCCCTCCACCGAGTTTACGAAATCTGAGAAAGTCTCCTTTGGGCTTCCTGTCTTGGTCGTTTCGAGATCACGAGTTTGTAATCTCGATCTGGGTGTTTGTACGAGTATGTGGCGACAGGCCTCGCCATTTTCAATCCCAACTTCTCTTACCTCATCTTCTAACTTCGCGTACCAGATAGCGGCCTACACCTGACAGGGTTCGGCTGAACAGTGAAAGCTTTTGTGGCCGGGTTTGGCCCATTGGCCGCAGTATATTGAGAATAACAGAGATGGCCATGAGAATCTTCGGATCCGTCGAAACGATCAATACTGCGGTCATCTTGAATCTATCTGGCAAGTTAGGGCCACATCGTATATTCCGTCCTCGGAGTATCCGGACCCTAGCCTTTTCCCCTTGTGATTTCTTGAAAAGCTTCTTGAGGCTTGCTCCAGTTTCAGAGTTGTATGGTCTATTTCGAACTCGGAAAGGAGAGTCGCGGGTGGTTTGGGTGTATGGGGTTTTGGACGGTTGAGGCAGAAGCGGGGGCCGGAGCTGGCCTTGTTGAAGGTCTGTGTCCTCTTGGATGTTCTGGATATTGGGTAGGGTGTTCTGGGTGTTTGGCAGAGCATGTCTGGACAGTAGGGTGCTTGCTCGGGTACCGGGACCCCTGGTGGAGGAGAACTTGATGTTGAAACCGATGCTGCCATTTTGTTATTGGCAAGTCTTAGTGATTAGCCTGGCCTGCTGAGGCCAATGACTATGCCTGTTGTCTAGAGAACTCTGCTTGCGGCAGGTCGCGTCCTCCTACATATTGTTTCATGCTCTCTTTGGAAGCTGGCGCACATTTCCTCCATTCCGGCTACAGCTCTATTGATCTTGCTGACTGACGGGTATGTGTATTTCTATGGGCAGAAACCTAAAACCTCAGCCCGACTGTTCAACTGTAGGGTTAGACCACTGTTTCTGGTAACCTCTGCTCAGACACATTGGCGTCTTCTCGGCCTTCTTGCTGACAATTAGTGGTAGAGAATGAAACACTGGCTGTCCGTCAACACAATCCTCGGATCGATTGAGCCAAACGACCTCTTCATCGCAAAGTGCTTGGGGAAATAATCTACTGGTCGGAGCAATTGTAACTTAGAACTGCCGCCTAGTAAAAAGATAAATAAAGCAAATAAGGAAAGAAAAACAGACTAAACGGACAGACATAACAGCTTAAAGTAATGCAATGACACACAGCCTGGCAATAACAACACACAGTTGAATAACTGAAATACAACTATCCTCCAAGCACTTTTGGATTTAAACATATCCCTCTGAAAATCCCAACTGTTTCTTCCAAAACTGAATCTCTTGATACCCGCAGATAACTGATTCTCAATTACTGACTGATGCCCGTAGGCCTGATGCCCAATACTCAATAAGCTGATACAACGCATTTCCCTGTAGAGACGCACTCTAAAAGCACATAGCAGATAAGTGACAACCCAAACACACTATGTTGGGGGGTAGGGTTTTCCTGTCTTATTTTTGTCAGGAGCTAGGTTTCACTACATCCGCAGCGGTTTCAAAACAATGCCTATTAAATGGGTCAAGCAAACCTGTCTAGTTTGGGAATGGTCACTATGGATCCGAATTGCACTAGGATCGAATGGTTCAAAAAGGGTGCCACCGGTAAAACCGGGGTTTTGTGTTCCCATAACCTGGCAGAGCCCACAACCGATTCAGCCTTATGGTCATTCTTTGACAAGACAAGCCTCCGGCAAACTGTTTCAGGAATAGCAGATGCAAACACGGGTGTCCTAGGCGCACCAATGCAAATGCAATGCAAAGAAACACACAAGTGGTACTCAAAAACAAAATATCATGGTTTCGAGTTTCCAAGTTTCTCTAATCCCAGCAAAGTCCCCAGAAACTGTGGACGTCCCCGAATTGCTCCTGGAGGGAACGAGTCCCCCGTTCGTTCGATATTGGCTCCTGCGGTTTCAAGACTCTTAAAATTGTCACGGTTTCGTAATCTGAAACCAAAAGTCCAAATCTGGCAAAATCGTTTTGAGAAAACAGATTTTTGAAAGAAGTGCCAACATGGGACTACTTTGCAGATACAGAGTCGCCACCTATATTTTAATTTTGGGGAAATTTTAGGAAACCCTGACTCGTTTGCCTAAAGGGCCACGTGTTCGTCATCACCAAAGTTGCCTCGGCTCGGACACTTGGGTACGATTGGGGAAGGTGCACTTCGTGAGCACCCCCGCTGCGCTTCGCCCGATTCAAAGATCGGCCTCTACTAACGCATGATATCTATTTTTGAAAACATAGTGTTTTTATTTCGCGTTATTAGGCCTAGAATTACTATGTGATCGCGCGCAGCATACAAGTATGACTACGGATCGCCTGAATTAGAACAACAACATTTTTATGTTTGTTTGTTTGAAAATGGTTTGAATGGTGCTACCGTAAGTAGGCTAAGACGTGAATTTGCCTACCTCAGGTGGGCTTAGAAAAACATGTTTTGCACTATCTAGTGGCTTTAAAAACACATTTGATGATTGTTGCCCAACTTTCAAATACCGAACCTTCACCCATCAAGCATTCAGGCAGTTATAATCACATAAAGCATATGCCTCATGGTAAGCTGCTATTCCATGGCAGTCACTCAACACACATGAAGGATGCTAAAGCATAAAACCTACGCGAGTACTCCAAAGCCAAAACAGAAGCTTAATTAGAAATCCATGCATGATCCTAACTATACAGCAAATAATGCTAAATGGCAACACATGCAAAAGTGCAACTATAGCATGGCTCGGCTTCATTTCTAACATGGCATATGAAAATGCTACAGTAACATGTATTCAACTTGGAATTGAAAAATACAAATGCGTTGTATGATGCGCCGAGCCCAGGTGCTGCAAATACGATGAAATGAACTGCAAACATGCTATCATACTGTTGCTAATATGAAACATGCCCTAAATATAATCGTACATAAGCGGGAAATAAAAAGGGAGAAAGACGTGGGGTTGGAAGACATACTCACACCACAACGCACACTTAATTAAGTTGTTGCCCTTCGCGCAGGGGTCCGATAAAATAATATATACAGTCCAAATAATAATACCAGTGCCAAATATGTACCAAAAATCCAATTAATAACCAATTAACTAAGAAAGCTGTAAACTGGCATGCAAGCCAGGGACCGACCTTGATCTTCTTCAGATATGATGATGCAACTGTCCAGGTCGCTTTGCAAGAAAATCCACTGGTTATGCCCCAATTAGCCTCTGTTTGCAATTATCTTTTTTGGCAAAGCAAACGCCAAGCCCGGAAGACTGCTGATTCTTGATTTGCTGCATACAGAGAGCAGGAAAGGGGGCATGGCAAATGTTATTTTCACAATGTATGCATGCCTCGAGTCCTGTCGTGCCACCAATGCACGCATCTCGATGGCATGATGGCCGTGAGGTCAAATTGTGGCAACTCAATATGGAAATGACGAATGCACATATAACACAGCAAAACGTAGACCTCCATCATGGATAATCTGGAGTGGTCGGTGACTGGCAGATATTGAGACAGCGTTCGCTCACTCGAAGTAACGGAAACGTCCTCGTTTCCCGTGCTTCGGGGCTAACTCTATCCCAAGCACGATGCAATATGCACTGATATGCATGAAATGCAACTAAGATACAACCTAACATACACAAATGCTACTGGAAATGGCTGCCACGATGCCACAAGGTAACATGGCATACACACTGCTTACATACAACCTAGCATATCGCAAATGCTATGGAAGTGAAATTGGCATACACAATGCAATAATGGGCTTACCTCAAACATGGAAGTGGATCCTCATACCACACTGCACATAAGAGGCCATGAGAATGAAAAAAGACACTCGAAATGCGTGCACACATGCACGCAACCGAGGAACGCGATCCTAAAGGCACAAATGCCACTCTAACAAGACATGGAAAGGCATGGAATATGGCATATCTAGCATGCAATTTTCAGTAGTAAAATGTTGATGCAAAACAGCCCCGAAACATCGGAAACATGGCACGGATGCATGGAATGAGACCCGAAATGCATAAAACTAGGCATGCGCGCGATGACGCTATACTATACAAAACATGCACTATTTGAACATGAAGTGTGAAAGACAAGATTCAAGGCAGTCCTAAAACAAACGAATTTTTACCAGTTTATAAGCAAAGGCCAACCAATGAACACAAATGGGGCCTAGGCTAAGCAATGCCAAAATGGACCTCAAAAGAGGGTAATGAAGGCAAGTTAACAGCTCCTGGTCCCAAATGGCCAAGAGCCATTAAACAAATTTGAAAAGGGACTCAAAATAAAGGCACTTTATAGTTTACAACCGAGCCAAAACAGTGCAATAAGCAAGCCTAAAATATTATGCAAATAAGGCCTAAAAGAGGCTTAAACACAAAGTGTAAAAGGGAAGCCTCAAACAGAAAAAGTCCCTTGATAAAACATGAAGGGGGGGTCAAAATAAGGCCATTTACAGTTCGGACCAAAGCCTAAAAAAAAAAGAACAAGGGGCTAACAAATCATGCAAAAATAAGGCCAAAATAGGGATATAAAGGCAAGTGGCAAATGGAAGCCTCAAACAGTGATGAGCCCTTCAACAATGTTGAAGAAGGGATCAAAATAAGCCACTTTAACAGTTTATGACGAGCTCAAAACAGTTTATACATAGGCCAAAAATACTACACAAGAAATAGGCATACAAGAGGAGTAAAGAAGCAAGTGGCAAAAGGAAGCCTCAAACAGTGAAAGGCCCTTTAAAAAAATATGAAAAGAGCTCAAAAAAATGCTATCTTCAGTTAGGGTCGAAGCCCAAAAGTGTAAGCAAGAATGGCTAAGAAAGCATACAAAAATAAGCTCAAAAGAGAGGAAATGTTGCTCACCCTTGAAGACAAACTTTAGCAGCCTTTTGGCTTGAGAAAAAGTGCCTCCAAAGCTCCTGAGAAGACCCTCCAAGCTGCTACAATGGAGTGGTGGTGTGGTGTTAGGTGGTGGTGTAGAAATGAGTGTAGGACTTGAGAGGTTTGAGGCTTGGAAGTGTAGAGGGAGATGAGAATACAATATGGGAGCTCAAAGGAAAATTTTCCTAACCCCTAAACCAGAGCTGGGAGGCTGGTTTTATCGCAAAAGAGGGGAGAAAAGGGGAAAAAAAATTGGGGGGGAATGGAATTCAAGTTTTCTCCCAACAGTTAGCCCCCCGGATACAAATCTGGGAGGAAAAGAGATGCATATTTGAAATGTACCTGCAGGCAACGAGCCAACACCGGCTGGTTATTGAGGTTGCAGGTGGCCGGCTGGCTTTCCCATGGCCGGCCGGCCAAGGTCAAAAGGGTCAATCATAATTAGTGGCCGGCCACCCCAGAAAGAGGGCCTCCCATGTGGTGCACAACACAACCTTGTGGTAAAAAAACTGGAGAAAGTGACTAGGAGAGAGAAAGGCCACTTTTAGGAGGGGTTCAAAAGGGTCAGAAAGAATTACTGACGCGGCCATGTGATATTGGTGGCCTCCAGGTGTGTACAACACAAATATTGTGTTTGGGGCAAGAAAAAGTGGCCTTTAGGGTGGTCAACTTTGGCTTTCAAGTGAGAAAGAACGGGCGACGGAGGGCGATGGAGGAATAAAACTGGTTGTCTGAAAAATTGTTGGCCCTCCACCTTCTACAACCTTCTTACCAATGAACAGAGGTCCCTGCCAAAAATGAACCTAAACCGATGCAAAATGAAGGTTCGGGGGCCGAAACGCACAGCCCGAGGCCCCGAAAACTGACTGTTTAGTACCAGAAGTGGTGTTCGACCACAAAGTTGGTTTCACGATCCACCGTGTCTCTTCAAAGGGAGCAAATAGGATGTATGCCAGAACCGGAGCAAACGGAGGTGGTTAAGCGGTCCCGAACGAGGCACACGGCCAACGGCTCCGAAAAAAAGGAAACCGGACTCAAACGGGCAAAGTGGCCTACGATCACGAAACGTAGCCTACGGCCACTGAGAGATGATCTACGAGACCTCTCCCTCCCTTCAAGAAGAGAAAACAAAGAAAACAGAGTCTGGTTCGGCAAACCGAGGCAAAGCATGAAAGAGTCCGGAAGTCGCGGAGGCAAGGCTCGCGGCCAAGACTCTAAAAACCTCTGAACGAGCATGATATACAACATCACCAACGCTCAATTGGTGACGTCTGAGTCTTAAGGTCGGTCAAAATGGGGTGTCTACAAATGCTAAGCGGAAAATGCTTGTTTGTAAACAGTTCTAAAAACCTAACCCAGAGTTAAACCAGGATTAGCCTCCCGAATCATCATCCACACCTTCGAGCATCGTCGTCTACGTGAATGCTGTTAATGGTCACCTTCTGAGTGTCGGTGCTAGGAAAGATCTCGAACAGCTTTTCTCATTTCCAAAACCCATGCCTCGGCCTTCATCGGCTCTATGCCTCCTGCGAATCTCGGTGGGTTGCATCTTCTTGAACTCTTTTCAAAGTCATCGTCCCTTCCCCATACAAGGCTGGCTGTGGAGGCACTTGGGGCACTGGAAGAGGTGGAGCTGCATGTCGGCCATCCGTCTGTTCGACCAGGGTAGATGTAGCACTTGCATTCTGTTGCCTCATCTGCCTCAACTCACGAGTTAAACCTTCAACTAGTCCTCTCTAGTCTGTCCAATCTATCCTCCAATTGATCTCGGCCAACTGATGGTCTAACCCCTCTTCATGATGGCTTGAGTAGGCAAAATGCAACCTTAAAACAAACTGAACAAGACGGCATGTATAAATAACAAATGGTTATGCCGGATAATGCACACCTTGTCAAGTAACAAGCAATATGATGCAATCCTAAAATTATTCTAAGGGACATCCTATGCTCTTTAGGACTCAACGTGTGTGAATAACGCACTATAAGAAACTTGCGCTCTGATACCAATCTGTCACGACTCCGAACTGCGCCTAGTACTTTAATGCCGTGATGGCCACTAATCCGAGATTCCGAAGGCCACTTTCAAATTCACACACAAACAGAGTATAAATTATATATGGGGCTCCACAAGTGCGGAAGCAATAATCTTAAAATACAAGTTGGTCCATAAGAGCAGTGCGTAAGTTACATGGAACGGCATCAACTTTACATAATATTACAACTTGGATACAAATACAATAAAGTACAAAAATACATTTTTACATCTTGATCAAAAGGCTTCTCCAGCCGACATGTGTAATTCCAAGTATTATATAAGCCGAGAAGCATAATTTTCAAGACTGCCGACATGAATACAAGTTAGGCCGACATAACCAAAAAACTCAAAACAAGCTTACGAGTCAACACCTAGGCGTCACCGCCTTCCTGCTCATCACCTACATATATATATAGAGAGGGTGAGCCTTGGATACTCAGTGAATGGTATAAGAAATAAAGGGGTTTGCATGACTGGTATTTCAAGATCTTTATAAACAATACATAACATAGTTGGTACAAGTCAAGGGATGAATCAAGTCCATCTTCAAATCTGTCAAGTTTCAAAGGATGCTTACTAACATCATTATAAATACAGGTGATGAATCTGCAAACAAAACCCAACTCGGTAACTGTCAGTAGGCAAACAAGACAAGACAAGGCAAGACAAGGGAGATAATCTCAATTCAATGGTGTTGTTGCATTATAGTCCCGGACACTAAGGACTTGTGCTACTAATGCTTAGAGTCCCCTAGCACGTACGGCTTTCCAAATTTTTGTGCTACAAATGCTTATAGTCCCTTAGCAACGTACGGACTTCCAAACTTTGTGCTACAAATGCTTATAGTCCCCTAGCACGTACGGACTTCCAAAACTTTGTGCTAAAATGCTTATAGTCCTTAGCACGTACGAACTTTCCAAGATGTCATCAAACAAGATATATATATAAATTTTTTTTTCCGATTAGGAAATAACCATTCATGCCTTACAAATACTTTCCAAAACGAAGCAAAACAAGACTTTTATCAAAGCATTATAACATAGCTTTTA